>OVAN01000471.1:0-40121 GCA_900406275.1 Anastatica hierochuntica
TATATATATATATATAATTAGTTACCTATTGATTACGATGGCGAATCATATCCAGTGTTGTTTCATAAGATACTACAACGTCCACTTGGGAGGATATCTACCGCACCAATGTATTTTATAAGAGATTAGACATTCCACGTTTACGATTATGGCAGACATCGAACAAGCGTTAACTATGGACTTTGCGTAAGGGAAAAAATAGATTTCTAAGGAATCATACAAGAAATCATAGATGTTACGTTCCCAGGCCCTCTATAGTTGAAATGCGTGTTTTTTAAGTGTGAGTGGTTTGATCGTACAATTGGCAAAGGTTTCCAGATCAACAAGTTTGGGGTTGTTGATACAAGGGACGAAGGTACAAAAAATTCGAGCAGTTTATCCTTGCATCGCAAGCCTAGCAAGTTAATTTCATTCCTTACCCCCGTCTGAAGTTGACCAGCATTAGCTGGCTATCCGTAGGGAAGATTGCACCAGGAGTTCATATAGTACGCGAAGAGGAATCTACCCTAAAACACGACACACCCGTTGATATGCCATTTTCTGATCTAAGTACGGATCCCGTTCTACTAATTGATCCCCATAACAGGGAATTTGAAGAACTACCTATGGACACCGAAGCTGAACAAACGGAAGACGAGATCGGTGAAAGTGACAACCCAGATGACGACGATGTGTCCAAGACGAAGTCGAGTGATAAAACTATTATTTTTACGCTTTTTCTCAGTATTTTTCTATATGATATGAATAAATCTTAGTTTTTAATGAAAGAATAAATCATCGCTAATTCGTTGTAACCTTACAACGAATTAACGACAATTTGAACTTCAAACCGTAAACCCTAAGCGAAACCTCGATTATCAAATTCTACTAATATAAATGCGTAAAAAGTGTATTATGGCAATTACGATTAATGTATGTCTTCGAAACCTCAAAATTTCAAAATCATGTATATTTGGATAACAACTTTTGAAATCACAACATACATGTCATTGAAATGTCATTGAAATGTATATGACATTTTCTCAAACCTAAGTGTTCAATTTTTTTTAAACCTTGTAATGATGAATAGAATGAATAATACATAGTTCCCGAACTACAATATTGAATACCATTGTACGATTGAATAATTTTGATGATTTTTTTTAACATTTTACAAAAAAAATCATTATTAATTTGTCCTAATTTAAAAATGCATTTACAATGAAATTTACACAATTGTCGTATATTAATAGTAATACTTGAGTTCCTAAACTCTAAATATTCTACATCTTCATGTGTTGTTTTGTACAAGATACGATGTTGTACGATTAATACAATTTGACGTCGTTACGCAAATTTTTGGTTTCTCTATGGCGCGTTTACGATAAAAAATAATTTTTTTTCATAACGACATCGTTACGACGAATCATCGTAAATTCTTCGTAACATAACGACGAGTTCACAACGATTGCTAACTTTATATATATCATGAGACACTCCCCCATCTCGCTGCTCATCGACATCAATCTCTCTCTCTTTACCAAATCAGGTAATTTTTATAATTTTAATTTTATTTATTTAATTATTTAACATAGAGAATCAAGATAGTAATTTAGAATTGTGATTGAAAATTATAATTAGGATTAAAATTTAGATTTTAAGATTGTAATTTAGAATTAAAATTGAAATTTAGAATTTAGGATTATAATTTGAAACTTTAGGATTTTAATTTAAATATTAGGATTGTAATTAATTTTTTTGTAGATATTGCCCCTAGACGTGGTAAGACCATTCGTCCACATTACGTCGAGTTTTTGGTAGAGCGAGAGGCCGAGGCTCGTCGTCACCGCTCTCGGCGATGCGGACGACGCTGAGATCATAGGTTACACCTCTGCCACTAGCCCTGGGCAAAAATAATCGGAACCGAAAAACCGAACCGGAACCGGCCAAAAATTTTGGTTCGGTTTCGGTTCCGGTTCCGACCAAAATACCCGATGGGTCTTGAGATTGGGGAACCGCGGGTATCGGTTTGGTTCCGGTTCTTACCCGAGAACCGAAATAAAGAACCGAATACCCGAATATATATATATACATTTATCCATATAATACTACGGTTATCGACAATTCGGATAATTTATTGGCATTTCGGTAACTTATTGAGATTTCGGGTAATAGTTCCGGATAGTTTTTTGTTATTTCGGGTATTTTATTTGCATTTCGGCTTTGAATTTCAGGTGTCTATAGTGTTATTTCAGGTATAATTATTGCTATTTCGGTTCCAGGTACCCGGAACCATTTAAGAACAAATTTTTTTGGGTATTTATGGTTCTTCAAATTCTATACCCGAACCGACCCGGAACCGACAGGAACCGAACCGGAACCGAACCGAAAAATGTAAAGTACCCATTGGATCCTAAATTTGTGGAACCAAAATACCCGAAACCGAACGGTTCTTACCCGGAACCGAACCGAACACCCGAATGCCCAGGGCTACCTGCCACCGCTACTACCGCCAACAGCTCCCCCAACACCCCATAATGTGGATCCGCATCCACAGTCACCACCCAGAACTAGCAGCAGTCTCGGTGGGGGTTGTACATCCTGAATTGGATGTTCCCGTACACGCTCCTTATGCTCGTCTTCGGGTTGAAGACATTCATGTTTAGCTCGAACACGAGAATCTTCAATGCCTCGATCCCGACAAGAGAGACGACCATACATTTTGGTAAGTTTCTTTTAATTAATTAATTTAATTTAATTGAATTATATACTTTTTTGTTTATTGCTCAGGTTTGGAGTAGACAACAAGGTCGACTGCTCCATCTCCGACACAATCGAGAGATATTTTACGGATTCGCATCCCAACTGGTTGACAACGCCATAGCACATCAAGCGGACATGGTTCAAATGTTTCGCGGTAAGATTTTTTCCTAAATTATTTAATTTATTTAAGTTACATATAGATATTTAATTCATACTTATTTGTTTTTCTCAGCAAAAGTGGCACTGGGATGTCTCTATGAACGAGTCGGTCAAAGAGGAGTTCAACACGCGGACGAATTTATGGCTTCACAACACCATCTCCGACTTAAAAGAGAAGTATGCGCTCCACGACGACAACGCGAAGCTGGCTTTTTTGGCCAGATTGGTATGGAATGGGCTGCCTACTGGAGTGATACACATTCTGCAACGATTGCAACCAAGTGCTCCATCTCGCGGACCACTACCAGTCTGTATGGCAAGAAGAAACAGATATGTCACACTTCCAGTCTGGTCTCTTTTGGTGGCCAACGGTTTAAGATGGTAAATATTTTAATTTGATTTTTATTATTTTACATACATATGAATATTTATTTACTTAATTATTTTATATTTTTGTAGGCTAAGAACTTAAGCTATCTTCCGCCTGTTAGCAAGGTATTTGAGAAGACGCACAAGCAGAAGAACGGTCGGTTGATTGATGAACAATCCTAAAGGATTTTCAGCGAAGTGGAGGCCAGAGCGGCTGAGATTCAGAGTCAGCGCTCTCAACATTTGCCTGGAGGCAACGATCAACTGACTGAGCCTCTATCCACTCTCGAGATCGATCGTATTTTCGATAGGTTATTAATTCATTATATATTTTGAATACTTTTTATATATTCGTGTTAAAATATTTTTTTAATTATAAAATTATTTTTTGTAGATTCCTCTCAAAAAAAAATGGAGAGTTTTGAGGATGGGCTCCTTTCATGACGTCCTAACAACATCATCATCCTTCATAGCATTTCCGGCTAAGAAAACTATGCAAAACGATCTGAAGACCACGCACGGTGAGATCATTGATCAATAGACGAAGCAAGAGCGGTACTACCGCCAGTTCAGCTTTTACGAAAGATGTAAAGGATCCCTTCGGTGGACAACCCGAAGATTGCTCGGATGATGAGGTAGATCAAAGCTGAGAGAGTGACGCAACCGGCCGAAACCATTGATCAGGCGCAAGCGACGCAGACATATTTCAAAAACGTCGACATTGATTTGGAAGATGATGGAAATGTATAAAAATATTGTATTTTAATTAATGTTTAATATATTTTTATTTTAATTAATTTTACTTTTAATTAAAAAAAAAATGTTTTTATTGTACAACGCATTAATGATGATTTTTTTAATATGTTGTCTTTAAACACTCGTAAAGTCATGACGTATTTACGACGATTAGGAGCACTAAAATACTCGTATAATTCTTATTATTTTTCTTCAATTTTACTACGAAAGAGAGACGAAATAAATTTCGTTGTACAATCGTTATTAAATTACGACGATTTAACTATGTTTTATTATTATTATTTTAACGACGATAAATATTCGTCGTAAAATTAACGAAGATTTTAATACGAATTTTCCATTACAATGATCAGTTAACAACGAACTTGATTTCCTCTTAAATTTGTCGTTATGCAAAATTAACAACAATTTTACGACGATTACGGTCGTTGTTACATACCTCTTTTCTTGTAGTGAAAACTTCAAGAAAACTGAGTTTGTTCAAGGCAGCACATCTCGGCAAGTTCAAAATATGCAGAAAACTCATGAAGTTTGGATGAGAGGTAGTCAAGAGAACCTGCAACTCATAAAAGAGAAGACGTTAATGGAGAAAGAACTTTGCTTGGAGAAAAAGAAGAAGAAGATGTGTGAACAAGAGCTTGTTGAGACTAAGAAAAAGACTCTTGTGTATCGCATTGACAAAAAGGATAAAAACACCATGACCATAAGACAAAGTGGAAGTATCAAATATGGTCCTAGATATCAAAGAGGTACATTTATGGTCAAAACCGAGTTTGGTGATTGCAACGAGGGAACAATAAGGATATGTTCCAACATATTTCCAGAAAGCCAAAACTGTAGAAAAAGAAACTTGTGCATGCTACTACTGCTGGAAAATGGGCATATCAAGAAGTATTTCTACAGATCTAAAGAAAAAGTGAAGAGGTTGATGAATCAATAGAGGTATTGTCCTTATTTTGGTGATAACTCTCGAGTTTTTTGTGAAAAAATAGATTTGTATGAAGAAGAGGTTGTAGCTTACACTAAATGAGCATAATTGAGAGTCAGCCATGCTATGGAGATCATGGATGCTCGTAGCATATGCTTGACAATCGAAAGCTTGTTCTAGCAGATCAGATGAGTATGGAGAATGGCAACAATTATCTTGTCAATCTTCAGGATAAAAAGCTGGAAGTCAAACCTTATGGTGTATAGAATTCATATGTCATCATTCTGTTGGAACATATTTATGTTTGTTCCAGTGAGTCTGCCATATTTGTGATGAGTAGTGCGTAGAAGTCGGCGAAGGACGAAGCAGAGATATCTCAGGTCACGTCTAAGATTACTCACTTGGAAGCACTGAAGGCTATGATTCAGTATGTGTGGAGAATTTTGGGTCTCAATAAGAGTGAATCATATCAAAATTTGAGTGCTTTTGGTGATGTGAACATGACAAGAACCATAAAGAAGCGAGATGGTGTGTCAATGACAAGTTCTGAGTCTGCGATGCTGCTACCAACATTGCTGATGTATAAGCTCTGTTTTGGTATGAATTATGTCACTCAAGCAGGGAGAAATGAAAGGTTATGATGGTTTAAAGTTTTCTTGAAACTTCAAAGGGAAAAAAGAGACGAGTAATTGAGGGGGAGCATGATGAACTATTACAATTGAGAGGGAGCTTGTTGAAGGAAGCTTGAGTTGAAAAATTCAATCAAAAAGCGCAAGATTGAAAGGGTGCTTGATCTTGAGAAGAAATTTACAAAGCAATTCATAAGTTTCTAAAGAAGAAATGTGAAAGTTGCAGGAGTTGTTGGAACAATGTCGATGTTGTTCCAACAACTAGAGCTGGTGATATGGCAAAACCTGAAAAAGGAAAATCGTGAAAAAAGGAAAATACGAGATTTGGGTTGTTCCAGAGATATGTGGTTAAGTTAAAAGGTTTTCTAAGCCCTAAATATAAAGCGTACAGGGTGATACTTTTAGGGTTAGCCGAAAAAGAAGCTGATAGAGCATTTTTTTTAGAGAGTTTGTGTACTTTTTTTTGGTGAGCGTAAGAGAGAGATAGCGTAGAAAAACATGTTATATCTTCTCTATTTTGCTTAGGTTAGAAATCGCATGTGACAAATTAGGAGAGGATCTTAGTGTTGTTTAAAACCAATCAAAATTGTGCAACTTTGTGATTCGATTTTCTAATAAATAAAGTCTCGGTGTGAGGCTGAGCTTGAGGACATAGGCACAAGGTCGAACCTCGTTTCGTTTTTTTATGTTTGTGTGCTTTACCGAGTTCGTCCAACTTTTCACTTTTCTCACCTTGGATTAGTCTCATCCTCGAGTCTTAGACTTTTTTACTCCTCCTTCTATTTCTCAAACCACTTCTTAGACTTTTTTACTCCTCCTTCTGTTTTTAAAACCACATAGAGAATTCAACTTTCATTCTCTTTTCTGGTAACCACGTAGTTTCCTCTTCACCATCACAATTCCAAACAACCTGAACCATCTTGATCTTTTTCTTTTCTGCCATAACTTTCCTGCCCACAGTCTAAACATATCTTCCTTCAATGGTCAAGTTTTCTCTTAAGTCTGGTGGGGTTCAGTAACCACATTGTGTCTATTGGAGATGCACTTCCTAAAAATCGAAATGTAGACCACATTATGGAAGGCAGTCGCAGATGTTGGCAAATCAAGACTGTAAGCAGCTTGACCAATCCTTTCCAGAATCTTAAACAGACTCATGTATCTCGGACTCAACTTAACATATGGTGTAGCTAATTCCTTTCCCTTATTCATGATTTTTCAGGTATATTAAGTCCCCAAAAGCAATTTCTAACTCTTTCCTTCTCTTATCTGCATAACTTTTCAGTCAACCATGGGACTCCTTCATCTTAACATTCAGGATTCAGATTCTTTCTATTGTCTCGTGAACAAAGTCTCGATTATAAACAATGCATTATCCAACTTGAATCCAACATAATAGTGTTAAGCAAGGTCATCCATACAAAGCTTCCTATGGCGACATTCTGATACTCGGTTTTAACTGTTGTTATAAGCGACTTCTGCTAAGTGTAGATACTCTTCTAACTTGATGCTCAAGTCCATAATACAAGCTCTTAGCAAATCCTCGAGTGTCTGGATTATTCTTTTTGACTATCCATATGTCAGCAGATGATAAGTCGTACTCATGTGTACTATTATTCTGAACTTGTTTTGGGTCGCTTTCCAGAACTGAGAGTATAACTTTAAACTGTTCAGCCACAATACTCTTCGGTGCTCTATGCAACCAGACTATCACTTAAACATACTTTATAGCCAATACATCAGCATTTTCCTTCTTGTTCACTGTTAGGAAATACGGTGACATGGTCAATCTATCTACTATAACCCATATTGCATCCTTTTTGATGCATATTGGCAAACTAATCAAGAAGTTCATTGATAACATCAATATTTTACCACATTCCCTATAGATTTTGGTATGTTTTCTATTTTTTTAAAAAAGAAAATTTGTGCATGAAAAGATAGTTTTCTTGTATATATAGTGTTTTGAGTCATTTCATGTCAAACTATGCACTTCAGAGCAATATGGAGCTATTTAGAGCAAAAGATTGTTTCAGGACAATTTTCGAGCATCAAAAAGATAATCTAAGACGAAGAACTTGCAATCAATGAATTTTAATGAAACTTGGATAGGAGCTAGATACTTGTGGTAGCTTTAATATGAAAGTGGTTTGACATGATTCAAAGTTGAGGATCAAGAGTTATACAAAATATACGAAAGAGTGGTCTTGCTGGCTTGCGAATGAAGGAAGCACATGAAGGCGAGAACTAAAGGATCACGACTTTGGTTGAAATCAAGAACTTAACACGACCAATGTGTATATATTACAAGCCTTTCTAAGACTAAAAACTCAAGTAAAAGCCCATCTACAAGATGCCCGAATTGAAAGATCCTAAAGGGCTGGTTTTAATCTATTTGACCTAAAGTTGGACAAAGACTATGTATACTTGTTTTTAGCCTTTAAATTTCGTGGAGTTGTTAGGATAGACCCTTAGGAGTCGTGCCCATCCCATCTCAAAGACTTCTCAATTCATTCATCGTTACATTAATAAATCGGTTTTATCGTTCTTCCCTTTATATCTAATTGATATCATACATTCTTCTCTTGTTTGCTGTGTGTTTTACATGTTAAATACTGAGTAGTTCGCTAGTTAGATAGTAGGTTGTAACGTGTTCGTGGTCATGTTTTCTTAGGGACTCATATCTATTAGGGTTTATCATATACGTTATCACATTTGCTTGTGTACATTGCTATTTGCTCTCTAAGGCCAGTTTGTAAGTAGATCTAGAGTAGTTTGAATTCCAAAATCTTGTATTACTACTGGAATTAGTATTTGGTGAGCAATTATATTTAGGCAACAAAAGTTGTTCGATCTAGAATTGTGAACATTCAATCATACACACATAGTTAATGCATACTTGTCTTCTACATGGACGTCCAAATGACGATATTCCTTGGTTTTCATTAGTATAGAATCTCGAACCTCGAAAGTCTAGAGGATTTACTATTGGGTTGTGTTCTATACATAAGCTAAAGAGAGAACCCTTGCATGATAGTTTATGTTCTCTACGATTTCTTATTTGTGTAACGTTTATCTTTCATTGATCTTTCTTTCTTTTTATATTCTGTTTTGTTTCTTTATTTCATTTAAAACCAAAAAACCAAACCACGTTTTGTTTCTTCCTAGCTAGTTTGGAAGTCTATAGATCCTTAGTGCACCACTCGTCCTTGTGGGATCAATATCTGAAGTATTACAACTACGATGTGTACTTTCAGCTGTAGTGTCGTTTTTTGGGTGAAACTTGGCACACATCAAGCTTTTTGGCGTCGTTACTGGGGATTTGTTAGTTGCCTAAGGATTTCGATATAGAATTACTCAAGGAAATTTTTCTCTTCTTTGCTTTTACTTTTAGTTTTACGAATTGTTTTTTTTTGGAATTTTCCTTCTTAGGATTTTTTTCCTTTTCTATTGACTTTTTCTTTTTTAGTGTCTCTTGATTTTCAGAAAATACAATGATAAATCTTAACTTCCTACCTATTGTCGCCATGTTTTTGAGGAGATAAGCACTCAATATCATCAACAATACCTAAATCAAAGAGAAAAAGAGTTGTACTTTCAAAGAAATTGATCGTGGCTCGATCCGGAGGAAGATAATCTTCAAACTCAATAAGAGTATGGTCGATTGTTAGGATCCAACAGTCAACCTACAATTGGATAGTGTTTTCCAAGTCCTTTGATACTGGGAAATCATCATCATTATCATCCAAACCAGCAAGTATTGGCAAAATCTCAAAAGAAACAAAGAAACTTCGATAACCATGAGTTCTCTAGTTTTTCAGAACATGTGGTTCAACGTCAGTCACATTCTCACGCCTTAAAAGCCACGTCCAAAGCCTTCTCAAGCTCATAATCACGTGTTATTGGTGTCTCTCAAGTGTACAATTGAAGACTTGGTGGCAAAGATCTATTAAGATCAAATAGAAGTGAAAGAAACGTTAAAAACGAAGCCCGATAGCATGCACTTCGACCTAAGTAAGAATTTTGAGGAGCTTAAAGCTATACTCCATACCCTTGAGGAATCTTTAACTGCAGTAGAATAGTCAATCAAGAAAAGAATCTCAGCCCATTCCGAGGAAGATCTTCAAATCGAAGAAACCGAACAAACTGAAGAAAATCGTATTGTGGCATCAAAAGGAAGAATACTCATGCATTAAAGGGAGCACATGGAGAATCTTATGTGGAATGATTCTATTGACATTTTGAAGCATGATTTCGAAGTCAATATGATTTAAAATGACCTTCTTATGACGAACAAGAAGCTAGACGGCGAAATTGGCAGCCAATTTCGCCATAAAGACCGATGAGATCAACACTCAACAAGGAGATATCCAGCACTTCATCAAACTGGTGATGGAAAATAAGGACTATGATCATCATAAACTTCGAGCTTTAGGAGCTAAGCTTGATGATTTGCATACTTTCTTTGCAGAATATGAAGAAAAACGTGTAGAGAAGACACTTAATCTCACACGCTTTGAATATATAGCTCAAACGCAACAAGGAAAATGTCTTACCATAATAATTCAAGGGTCAGCAAGCCAAATTTTACCTCAGCCAATGGTGTATCACATGCCTTGGATGATGACCCCAACACTCCAAGTTTCAAAATCGAGAGAAGAAGTTCGGTTTGCTTACAAGCGAGAAGATATTTTCAGAACCGAAGGTGGAGCTTTGGAGACACTAGGAGCAGCTATGAATGGTTCTAAATAGAGTATGAACTTCATCAATATCAACAAGAATCTATTCTACTATGCAGCACGTTCTCAAATTCCTCTAAGACGATTTTAGGGTCCAAAACCAATTACATGGAATCAACTGGAGTGGAAAACTCTAAAACCCATTAAGATCTTTGTTGAATCATTGAGAATGCAAGTAAAGGGTGTGACAAAACCCTTATCCGGGCAATCACATTAAAAATAACTCAGGGACGAGTTAAAGACCTTAAACAAGCGCTTTATGGGAGGTAACCATTTGTTCTTTAAACATTTCATTTTATTTTCATTATTTTGATTTTTAGGATTTGATCTTAGGATTCAATTTTTTATATTGGATGTTATTTTATTTTAATTTTTTTTTTAATGTTTTATAGTTTGTTTTTCGTAGGAAATAACTTTAGAACTGGAGAAATCGAAGAAATTTGCAATCCGAACACACCCTGATCGTTTGGACCATCAAGGACCATCCCATCGGTCCAAGGAAGCATTCCCACAAGTCTAAGACATGGGACGGGCATGACCCGGTGCCAAGAACCAGTAGCCACAGACCATCCAAGGCTTCCGAAGCTCAGCACCGACCGCGTGCTTTTTTATGGCGAAAACCAGTCCTAAGCTTCCCGCCACCCAGTCCCAGCTACATCCATGCCCCGACCCTCAACCAGCTCCAAGACCGGCCCATGAAGTTCCCAAGACCGGCCGCCTGCTCCTTTTAGCCTCCCGACAGGTGTCACGGCCCATGTTCCTCAAACGGCCATGACACTTCACTCCACCTCCGGCTGCAAGCCATCCTGTGTCCAACTCCGGTCCCAGCACCTCCGCCAACCGGTCAGACCACATACCACCATCCCATGACCAAAATCAAAACCACCCGACCATCCAACCATCCGAGATTAGCATATAGCCGCGGGAAAGCATCCGCAGACGTCCTGAAACGAGTTTTCTTGACTGGATCAATTCCAAAGTCAATTTCTTCCACAACCATTAACCAAATCAAATCAAATCAAATCCATTAAATCATGGTGTTTTACAAGGCTGGAATATTCTGGATGCAAGCAAACACTTGGAGCTTCAAGAATTCTCAAACCGAGAAAATTTTTACAACCAAGCCAAACTATATTCGCCAAGTAAGAAATTACAAAAACATTTTTCCCGTACTTAAGGCAGATCATAACGAGTATTTTGAGACGTCAATACAATCCTAAAAACCCTAAGACTCAAAGGCGAGGCTATGGAGAAGAAATTGCAAGATATTGGACATCAAAGGAATTTTGAGAAGGACTATCAATTTTAATCAATGGCAAGCTGTATTGTGACCAAAATAAGAATTATTTTGAAGCTACAGAAGATCCCATCAAGGTAGATCCGCTCTTACCGCTGAATATGCTCACATAAAGTAGGAAAAATATGAAGAACTATTGAAAAAGTTTTGGATATTTCATTCTGGAGCACCTATTTGGCCATAAACCGAAGAAACCTCGGCAAAAGCGAAATCGAGCTCTGCCAAGCGAATCAAGATGTAAAATTGAAGATTAACTACTAATTAACATATGGAGAAGGTTTTCATAAAGAAATATCAGCCCTAGAATGGTCAAAATCACAAATACTTAATTTTTATATAAGGTACGAGCTCTAGCCTTTATACTTAATTTTTAATCATAAAATATGCTTCGATGCAGTAGGTTTTCAGTTTGGTCAAAGCATTCTTTCTGGATTGCAAAACGGCCAACCGAGCATCATTTCGGTTTACCGAAATATCACATATGGTCGTACCTATCTTCAAATATTTCGACTAGTAGCTAAGTGATTCCTATTCCTTAACTTTTCCATTACTTTCAGCACCTTCCTCACTTGAGTTTACACCGGGACGGTGTAAGTTAAGTCTGGGGGGATTCTTATTGTTACTAATGCTTCTTTTTCTTTGTTTTTGATTATTTTTCTTAGTTTTTGAGTCATTTTAAAAAAATTTCAAATCAAAAACGTTTTCTTGAGTCAAAATCAGTCCGGAAACAAGCTTGAAATTGAACTAACCACGTGACCAATGATTAGTTCCCCTAATGTCAGTGTTTGACTGTAGTTTTACCCAATGGGATAGCCAAATAGATCAGCTAACTGAGGCACCATATCACTTGATATTCGAGTAATCCCTAGTTACTCAAACATTTAATTAAATTAATTTTCTCTTCTTGGGGCTTGGTATACATTGAATCAGATTCCTATTTGGACCTGACAAAATTAAATATGCGGTTCCCCTCTTTCTTGTTTAATAAAAAAATTCAGAGAGATGCTTATGCTTATGCTTATAGTGAAATTTGGAACCAATAAAATCCAAACGAGATTCAAAAGAAAAAATAAAGAAATCGATTGAAAAAATAAAATGATACCCCAAAAAAGTAGAGAAAAACTGTTCTTAGATACTAATAGAAAAAATAAAATGATACCCTACAAAAGTAGAGAAATATCAGTCTCTAAAAAGCACTTAAAAGTGAATAAGGAAAAGGAAAGGAATCGATTGTGGGCCAAAGTTGGTTAGGATTATGAATGAGTTTGAGTCTATGTGTCTTTTGATCAATACTCCCTCGAAAAGATCGCACAATGCAGATTTAAGGAGTAGTGATGGAAAACTTTGGTCACTCTTGTTAATTCTAGATGAATTGGGGACGTTGCTAAGTTTGTGGTGAATACCGGGGTTCTACCTAAATGTCAACACATATGTTAGTGGATTTTGTTTGTCTAAGTTGCCAATAAGTTCTTGAAGTTCAAGTAAGTTTCCATGTTTTCAAACCTCTTCTCTATTCTTTGTTTTCTTAGCTTGAGGACGAGCTAGAAACTAAGTCTGGGGGAGTTGATAACATCAATATTTTACAACTTTTCCTATAGATTTTAGTATGTTTTCTTATTATTTTTAAGCAACTTTGTGCATGAAAAGATAATTTTCTTGTATTTGTAGAGTTTTGAGTAATTTCAGGTCAAATTATGCACTTTAGAACAATATTGAGCTATTTGGAGCAAAAGCTAGATAATTGTGTAGCTTCATATGGAACTGGTTTGACATGATTCAAATTCGATGATCATGAGTTATACAAAATATATGGAAGACTGGTCCTACTGGCTCGTGAATGAAGGATGCGCAGGAAGGTTATAACTAAAGGATTCCAACTTTGATTTAAATCAAGACTTTAACACAACTGATTTGGGTGTCTTAAAAGCCTCTCTAAACCCAAACTGAAGTAAAATCACTTTTACAACAAGTCCATGTTTAAAGGCCTTAAAGGCTCGATTTTAACCTATTTGACTTAAAGTTGGACAAAGGCTATTTATACTTGTTTTAAGAATTTAGATTTCATGGAGTTGCATTGTTTTAGGATAAAATAGAAGCTTAAGGAGGCAGAGACAAACCTTTAGGAGTCGTGCCCTTCCGATCTCAAAGAATTCTTAATTCTTTCATCGTTTTATCTTCATCAATAAATCGATTTTATTGTTCTTCCCTTATCTCTTATTGATATCATGCTTTCTTCTTTTGTGTACTGTGTATTTTACATGTTAAATACTGAGTAGTTTGCTAGTTAGACAGTAGGTTATCACGAGTTCATGATCATGTTTACTTAGGGACTCATATCTAATAGGGTTTATCATATATGTTATCACCGTGTGTGCATTGCTATTTCCTCTCTAGGGCCAGTTTGAAAGTAGATCTAAAGTAGTTTGCATTCCAAAAGCTTGTATTACTATTGGAACTAGAATTTGGTGAGCAATTTATTTAGGCAACGAAAGTTGATCAATCTAGAATTGTGAACAATCAATCATACACACACAGTTAATGGATGATTGTCTTCTACAGGGACGTCCAAAAGACGATATTCCTTGGTTGTCGTTTGTATAAAATCTCGAACCTCGGAAGTGAAAAGGATTTACTATTGGGTTGTGTTCTATACCTAAGCTACACAGTACCCAGAAATAGAACCCTTGCATGCTAGTTTACGTTCTCTACGATTTCCTATTTGTCTAACGTTTATTTTTCATTGATCTTTCTTTCCTTTTACATTCTGTTTTGTTTCATTATTTCATTTAAAACTAAAAAGCAAACCACGTTTGTTTCTTCCTAGCTAGTTTGAAAGTCTATAGATCCTTAGTACACCACTCGTCCTTGTGGGATCGATTCCTGAAGTACTACAACTACGTTGTGCACTTGCAGTTGTAGTATCGTTTTTGGGTGAAACTTGACACACATCATTCATCGTGATCATGTCCCACTTCCATCCTGAATTTGGTAAGCTCTGCAACATTCTACTTGGAACCAAATATTCTGCCTTAACCAACTGACAGATCGTACATCCAACTATCCAAGCAGCTACATCAATTTTCAATCCAACCCCATGGTAGTACCACTTCAAATCATGATACATCTTAGTCGAACTAAGATGAATCGAGAACTTGGACTGATGTGCTTCCTTAAGGATCACTTCCCTTAATTCCTTGAAATTTGAAATGAGATCCTCATCTTCATCTTGAGCCAACCGAACCCATTTAAGTAAATATGTTTGATTCGTAGCTCCTAAGCCAAAAGGTCCAAGTCATCTAACAATGTAGCTAACCACAAAGTCCCAACCATTCCAACCAATTCGTCCATGTCCTTCTCAGAATCAACAGCCGTCCTCCTTAGGCTTAAGGCACCAGCCACCAAATTAGCTTTACTAGGGTGGTAAGCTCTATTCGAGTCAAAATCAGCAATGACTTCCATCCATCTCTGTTGCCTAAGGTTTATTTCTGGTTGAGTGAAGATGTACTTCACACACATGATTCGTAAAAACTTGGACTTTTCCACCATAAAGGTAAGATAGTCATATCTTCAAGGTGAACACAACTGCCGCCACTTCCAAGTCATGTGATAGATAATTTTCTTCATGCTTCCTTAATTGTATTGATGCATAAGTGATCACTTTTCCTCCCTACATCAATAGCAACCCAATTAAGTATGTGATGCATATGTGAACACCACATAAGGTACTTATGGTCTCGGTAACTAAAATATGGGAGAACTTATAAGCATCTTTGTCAGCTTAATGAAATACTTCTCACAGTCTTCCGACTAAGTAAAGGAACGTCTTTCCTGGTCACTCGAGTCATTGGCTGAGACATGCTTGCAAGTCCCTTTACAAACCGTATGTAATATCCTACCAGCCCAAGGAAGCTTCAGATTTCATAGACGTTTTATGGCTTTGGCCATTCTACTATGGCTTTCATCTTCTCAGGATCCAGAGATGCTCCCTTATCCTCCACAACGTGGCTAAGGAATTCAGTTTTCCTTCGCCAGAAATGACAATTAATCAGCTTAGCAAACATCTTCTGGTCTTGCAGCCTACTTATGACTATCCGCAGATGGTCCATGTGTTCTTCTAGAGTCTTTTGAGTAGATCAAGATATCATCCATGAAGATGAGCATGAATTCATCCATACAGTCCCTGAAGACATTGTTAATCAGCTTCATAAATGCAGTTGGAGAATTGGTTACACTGAAAGGCACCACCACAAACTTATAATGTCCATACCTTGTCCGGAAAGCAGTTTTTTGAACATCTAGTTCTGTTATCAAAACTTGATGAAATCCTGAAGCTAAATTAATCTTTGAGAACGAGGTAGCACCTTTGAATTGGGTCAACAACTCATTACTCTGAGGAAGAGGGTACTTGTTCTTCACTGTCATTTTGTTTGGTCTTGGATAATCGATGCACAACTTGAAGCTACCATCTTTCTTCTTCACAAACAGTATCGGTGTCCCCTAGGGTGAAATGATTGTTCGTATAAAACCTTTTTCCGTCAGTTTTCTTAAATATTTCTTCAATTCAACCATCTTAGCAGGAGATATCCAATAAGGCGTGTTAGAGATTGGAGTTGTTCCTGGTTCCAGCTTAATAGTAAACGAATCTAAAAATTTGGTGGTAGTCTAATTTATACCTTGAACACATATCAAAATTCTTTCCCATTGGGATGTCCTTCAAATCAGTACATAAACCAACTTCGATAGTTGTGATTTTGGCTAAGTAAGCTTCACAAACATTCCTCAATCATCTTTTCTGCTTACATTGATGAGATGACCAAGCTTCTGGACATTAGTATGATTCCTTGATAACTCAAGATTCTTTCGGTAGTCTCAAACCAAACACGCCCTCGCCGATTGTCCAGATGTGCATTGTGTTTCCTAAGCCAGTCCATTCTGAGTATATCACATCATAGTTCACCAATGGACAAATTACCTTGTCTGCCGACATGTTCCTTGCGCAGATCAGGACAGGGACATCGTGGACAACTCCATAAGAACAGAAGGTCTGACCACCAACTGCCTTGACCAATACGAAATGCTCACCAAGTTCCTTCCGGAACCCACTTGATTTAGCCATCTTTGGGCTAAAAACAAAAGAGTAGTCCTGGAGTGAACGTAACATGGGGTACCACCCATGACCATGGTCCCCGCATTCACCTAAAATTGTAAGAGCCCAACACACTCAAGGCAACATTTCACACATAAATCTTAAAGGGTAAGGGTAATATAACTAAGTAGTGAAAAAATGAGAGGTTCCTAAGATGCAGGATGATTTGGGGTCAAGCATTACCCTAGTTAAAATATAGCTACAAGTGTATAAAATTCGTAGTAATACTTAGAGATCAAATCCACATAGACTAGAGATTCACGCTTAGGACTCATATGACTTTGAATTAAGGTAAGAATGAAATATGTGGGGGGTTTTGGGATTTTTATTTTTTTTTGTTATGATTTAACTATGCAAAACAAAATCTTATTCTATATGCCAATTTACAAAGGATAGATCAATCATAAGATATGTATCAAACAGCAGAGAGTTAAAGTAAACAAGCAGGAGTTAAAAATGAATAGGGGCATAAAGTTTCGGTCTAGAACACAGTCACTAAGGTAAATCCTCTCCACTTTCGAGGTTTGGGATTCTATGCTTAATATCAAAAGTACCTGGACTTTCGAATGGTCTCAAAATAATAAACACGCATAAAAATGATCAAGACTGATTGTTCACAATTCTAAAGTTGATCTACTTTCGAAACCTACTTAGAAAGGCTCACCAAATAGTAGATCCATCGGTAACTCAAGCTTTTGAAATGGATACCGCTTTAGATCTATTCCCGTACCAGCTTTTGTTGGGGAATATCATTAACGAATGAGTAAAGGTGATAACATTATTGATAAAACCTAATCGACTAGTAATCTTATTCAAGTAAACTCATTGACTCCTTGTACTATACTGTCTAACATGCAAACTAATAGATTAAAAACATGTAAACACAAAAACAACCATGGCAGCAAGCATTCATATCAAATCAAAGGAGAGAGGAGAAGATAAAACCGAGTTTGTGGAAGAATGGAAGATGTATTGAAGATGATGATGGATCTTTGGAGGCTACAAAGGGCACAACCCCTAAGGATGTCGTCCCTACCTCCTAATAATATTATTAAACCTCAATATAATGCAACTATATGAGTTAAAGAGGCTAAAAGCAAATATATATAATATTCTAACAATAAAGATCAATGGCAACGACTCCAAACCGGAAGCAGTAATATCTTGATTTTTTGGGGTTTTGGTCACTAAACCAGGCCTTAAGGCCTCATAATGTTCAAACTTCGTGTCCAAGGGTTTTGAGTTGAGTTCTTGGGCTTGAAGAGGCTTAGAATAGGTCAACTTGAGTATGTAGAATGTCTGGTTTGAAACTCAAATGTCTTTCCTTTTGTTTTGGCCTTCCTACACATCCTTCATCCATGAGACAGTCGGACCATTCTTCAGTAAAATTAGTATAACGCTTTTTCCACTGCTCCAAATTAAATGAAAGAACTTGGAGATGAAAGCTAATTAAATTCTCTAGCTCCTGTCAAAATTTCATCAAAATCTAGTGACGGCAAGGCCTTCTTCTTGGATCATACTTCTGTTGCTCAGAAACTGGCTTTTGATCCAATTAGCTCCACATGGCTCCAAAATGCATTGTTTGACCTGAAATGACTTAAAACACTACAAATATAAGAAAACTACCTCTAATTGCATAAAGTTGTGTAAAAACACTAAGAAAACCTATCATAATCCATAAGAAAAGTGGTAAAATAATGATGTTATCAACTCCCCCGAACTTATCTTCTAGCTCATCCTCGAACGAAGAAAACAAAGAACACAGAAGAGGTTTGAAAACTTGGAAACCTTCCTGGACTTTCTGAACTCATGAGTGACTTTAACTGTCGAAATCCAATAACCAGAGTCAACCACAATTTAGCCACAATTAACATGAGTGACCCAAGATCTCCATCACCATTCCTAAAATCTATAGTGTGCGGTCTTTTCGAGCGAGTATCGATCAAAGAACGCATAGACTAAACTCAATCAAGATCCTAAAATTTTACAACCCATAATCGGTTCGTTTCCTCTTCCTTATTCACTTTTTAAATACTTTTTGAGGTTGATGTCTCCCTACTTTTCTAGGGTATCATTTTTTTTATCAACCTCTTGAGAATCGATTTTTCTCTACTTTTCTAAGGTATCATTTTAATTTTTCTATCGATCTTTTTATTTTTTTTTATTTTAAGCACATTCGGATTAGATTGGTTCCGAAATTCACAAGAAGCATAAGCATTTTTTGATGATTTTTGTTAAACAGGAAAGAGGGGAACCGCAGACTAATGTTTTTGAATCTGAAGAGAAGTCTGATTCAATGCATACCAAGCCCTAAGAAAAGAAAACTAAGTTCATTAAGTGTTGAGTGACTTAGGATTACCCGGATATCAAGTGATATGGTGCCTTGGTTAGCTGATCAACCTTAGCTTTCCCGAATGGCTAAACTGTAGTCAAGGATTGACACTACGGATACTGTTAGGGTCAAAAACGGTAAAATCGAAATAAACGCCCAAGACTTCCGAATAACTCCTAAAAGATCTCGAGATACGAGTTTTGGGGCGATAAGGAATCACCGTAAACATCGGATAATCGTATCGCTTCGAAGACACGAGCAAGGTCTAGTCGCCGGTGGGCGACTTGACTCTTGGCAATGTCTAGTCACTCAGGGGCGACTAGACACGGTCCATGGGCGACTAGAATCTTACCAAAGTCTAGTCGCCCATGGGCGACTAGACACGGACCATGTCTAGTCGCCCATGGTTGACTAGATCACGTGCTCTCGATCATCTTCTCCTTCGAATCTTTGCCTGAGTGTCTCTCGTTTCATCTCGATTGGAGTTTCCGTTAGAGTTTCGCGATAATAATCATAAAGACTTGTTCTTTTCGTAAACACTTCGTTTTGACAGTATAAAACGATAATGGTTAACTCAAATACCGATATTACTTAACTATATGATTGGTCTTATCGTTTCGTGAAATCATCACTGCATAATCGCACGAAGAACGATTTCCCTGAAAGAAATCGTAAAAGTCACTTAGTCGCAAAACGGCCCATGAAGGCCCAAAACGCGATAAAAGTCCACTTACGATTCCAGACGAGAATGAGCCCAACTACGTCAACGATTTACCCGAGTTCCGCAAAAGATAAAAGGAAAACGCGATAAAGTCAAGTTTAGAGATAAATCCGGAAAATAGAGAAGATAAGGAATAATCTCGAAAAAGGATATACTCGAATTAAAAAAGGAATATTTCCGTGGAAGGATTACTCGAATCGAGGGCAAAAAAGGAAACTCGGTTATCCTACGAAGGCATATATAAGAGGGACGAAGGAGAAGGACACGGACACACATAAATTTCTTCATAACTTAGCACTTAGAGCAATTAGATTATTTTTCGTTTTTGTTAGCAAGCTGCGACTCAACTAGGTTTACAAGTGTTACGCTATTAGAACTAGGATGCTCGCTGACAGCTCTTGTGGCCATGGCTTATCAACTGTTGTAACGCTCAAACGCAGATTCAGAATAAGATCTCGATTTCTCAACTCTGTTTTCAATTCTCTTTTTATTATTACTTCGTCTATTATTTCATATTTTGATCTCTCGTTTTTTGGTTTAGCAAAAATCTGGGACCTCAAGGAAAGATAGGGTTTCCTGGCTTTCTTTCGATTACGAAAATTGATAGTGAGAATTTTGGTTCCCACTGTTTGGCGCTAGAAGGAGGGGGTTCGCAGATTCTTTCAAGCCAAATCACAGATCGGTCAAGAAATGATATGTTTAGACTAATTAACAGACGATGTTGTTATCGTCTAATCAACGATATAACAACGGCCAATCAGGTTAACCCTCGCAACAATCTCCTTGTTATCGAATTGACGATTCAAAATATCGATGTCGCGAGAATATTAGTCGACACTGGCTGTTTGGCTGATATTATCTTTAACAATACTCTCGAGAGGATGGAAATCAAACTCTCTGAAATCATAGAAAGTCTGAGCCCAATGATAGGCCTCTCGAGAGAAACTACTATGACCCTCGACTTGATTAACCTTACTGTTAAAGCTAGGAGCGTAGCAAAAAACATGGAGTTCTTAGTTGTAGATCGCCTCGCTTCATACAACGCGATCATGGGCGTTCCATGGCTAAAATCCATGCAATTCGTACCGTCTACATACCATTACTGTATCAAATTTCCAACCCCCTTCGGAATCGAAACAATTTGCGGAGACCGTAACATATCACAGGTTTGTTACGCTACCGAAGAAAAGCGTAAAAATACGACGGCGGAAGCTTTCTCTCAAAAGAAAAAGAAAAATGATTTTGTCGAAGATGCCTAAGAACAAGATCAAACTGAGATCTTCTAGCCATTACGGAATGTCGAAACCACGGAAGAGAAATGCGAACCAACTTGCGTGTCGTTGTCTCGGTATGCCTCGATGAAGAGTTCCCTGAGCGTTGCGTCGAAATCAGCGCTAATATCTGTGATCCCATAAAAACACAGGTTATAGCTTTCTTAAAAGAGAACCTTCGCACGTTTGCTTGGACCGCATAAGACATGCCAGGAATTGACATAACGTGACATGTCACGAACTCAACGTGGATCCGACTTTCAAACCTGTCAAACAGAAAAGGCAAAAATTGGGACCAGAACGCGCTATCGCGATCAACGATGAAGTTGAAAAACTCCTAAAAGTCGTATCAATAACAGAAGTTAGACACCCAGGCTGGCTCGTCAATCCCTTTGTAGTCAAAAAGAAAAACAAAAAATGGCGAGTCTGCGTTGATTTCACCGATCTCAATAAGGCATCACCGCTCGTGGCACGTATGATGAATCCTAACGATCGTGAGAAAATTGCGTTCATCACCGCTCGTGGCACGTATTGTTACAAGGTAATGCCTTTCGGCCTCAAAAACGTCGAGGCAACTTATCAACGACTCGTCAATCGTATGTTCTCCGAGCAGCTCAGGAAGACTATGGAGGTATACATTGATGATATGCTCGTAAAATCTCTCGAGGATCAAAACCACGTCGCCGATCTACAAAAATGTTTTGAGAAATTAAACCTGCATAATATGAAACTCAACCCAGCGAAATGCAGATTTGCTGTGGCATCAGGAAAATTACTCGGATATCTCGTCACGTACCGAGGGATCGATGCTAACCCAAAACAAATCAATTCATTGGTCAAGATGGCCTCTCCAAAGAACAAGCGAGAAGTACAGAGACTGACTGGAAGAGTCACTGCACTCAATCGCTTCATCTCACGGTCAATGGAAAAGTGTCTTCTTTTTTACGACATTTTAAAAAGGAACAAAACGTTTGAATGGTCCGAGCAATGCGAAAAAGCTTTCCAACAGTTAAAGCATTACTTTACAACACCTCCAGTTCTGGCCAAACCTGTCGTCGGAGAGCCCCTGTTCGTGTATATCGCGGTATCAACTACAGTTGTAAGCGGCGTTCTCATCAAAGAAGAATGTGGGGAGCAGAAACCAATTTTTTACGTAAGTAAAACCTTGTTAGATGTTGAAACACGAAATCCGCTTGTGGAGAAATGCGATATCCGCTTATGGAGAAACTGGTGCTCGCCGTTGTAATGCCAGCTCGAAAACTTAGACCATACTTCCAATCGCACACAATCATCGTACTCACTTCATTCTCTCTACGACAATTTTGTACAGTCCCAATCATTCGGGAGTATTACCAAAATGGGCAATCGAGCTAAGCGAATACGACGTCAAATACCGAATAAAGACTTGTGAAAAGTCAAATGTACTCGCCGATTTCTTGGTAGAGCTTCCTACGGAAAACACAGCAAACCATGAACCGGACGCAACTTGGACCCTTCATATCGATGGGTCCTCTTCCAGTCAAGTTTCAGGATTCAGGATTCAGCTCACTTTACCAACTCGAGAAGTACTGGAACAATCATTTCGATTGATGTTTCACGCTTCAAACTAAGAAGCCGAATACAAAGCGCTTATTGCGGGGTTACGATTGGCTCATGGACTGAATCCACGCGTACTGCGACTCTCAACTCGTTCCGAACCAATTCAGCGGCGGATATGAAGCTAGAGACGAAAGAATGGAACCATATTTAAAACTCGTCCAAGATCTCGCAAAATATTTCAATCAGTTCGCTCTCACGCGAATTCCCCATTCGGAAAACACGCAGATCGATGCATTAGCGACCCTGGCGTCAAGCTCGAACCCGAGCCTTAGACGGGTAATTCCGGTGGAATTCATTGAACATCCGAGCATCGGCCCTCCAATCGTCGCAAATCTAATCCAGTCACAAGACGAGGAAGTCGACGAAGTCGACACTCGACTTGAACAAAATTTGGAACAATCTGAATATGAATGCGATGCGCCGTGGTTGGAGATAATTCGATCATATATAACTGAAGGAGTGCTCCCTGTCAAAAAATGGGCAGCCCGAAAAGTCAAAATTCAGGTCGCTCGATATTTATTAGTCAACGGGAAAATCTATAATTGGAGATTCTCGAGGTCACTTATGACATGCATAGAGGGAAACAAATCACGAAGAATGAGGGAAGAAGTCCATTCTCGATCTTGCGGAAATCATACCGGCGGAAGATCCCTCGCAATCAAAATCAAGCGCCACGACTATTATTAGCCAACAATAGTCAAAGATTGCGAGAAATTTGTACGCAAATGCGAAAAATGCCAAAGGCATGCGCCAATAATCCACAAACCCACAGAGCTTCTTTCTTCTATTTCGGCACCATACCCATTCATGCGATGGTCAATGGATATCGTCGACTCTTTGCATAAATATAAGCAGAAACGCTTCCTACTAGTCTTAACCGATTTCTTCTTAAAATGGGTCGAAGCCGACTCATGTGCTAGCATTAAAGACGCCCAAGTTGAAAGTTTCGTAGAAACATTATATGCAGACACGGAGTCCCATACAAGATCGTAACGGACAACGGATCCCAGTTCATTTCAACAAGATTCGAGGCGTTCTGCGAAAAATGGAAGATACGATTGACTAAATAGACGCAAGGTATCCGCAAGGCAACGGCCAGGCAGAAACCATTAAAAAGACCATCTAAGACGGATTAAAAAAACGCCTAGACGCTAAAAAGGGTCGATGAGTAGAAGAACACGAAGGAGTCCTTTGGTCACACAGAAAGACTCCAAGAAGAGCAACGGGAGAAACTCCCTTCGCCCTCATATACGGGAAAAAGTGCATTATCCCAGCGGAAGTCAAATTCCCCGGGATACGCAGGAAACTAATCCCCAAACGAGAAGATATGAACAGTCTAATGCTACTGGACGATCTCGACCTCATCGAGCGTTGAGACCAAGCTCTCATACGAATCCAAAACTACGAACAAGCAGCGACAAAGTACTACAACTCAAATGTACACAGTCGCAGGTTCAAGGAAGACAATCTAGTTCTACGCAAAGTTTTCCAAAATACCGCAGAACAGAACGCGGGGAAACTCGGAGCAAACAAGGAGGGACCATACAAGGTCATAAAAGTAGTCTGACCAGGTGCGTATGAAACTGCCATAATACCGGACGTCAAAATTCCGAGAATCTGGAACGCATTGCACCTCAAAAAATACTATGACTAAGCAACAACATCACGATAAATTGAACAACGAGACGGCTTGATCCCCTAAAGGGGTACGTTGGCAACTCGTCGAAAGACAATTTCAGCCGTCCCTTTCTCTAAAAAAAGGGGGGAGTGGGTACGTATACATATACTCGTATACTCCCAAATTTCGAAATATCCGTCTTCTCAAACCCGATATTTTTTTTAAAAAACTGCATCAACAATCGCAAAACGCAATACGATTCCTAAAAGTCTCGGATTGACCCGTTTTATCGCAATAATACTTCATAATGCAAATTATGTTACGGCTATACCGGCAACCTATGCTCGCAAAAAACGCCCCAGCAAACGTTTCAAGCCCGTAAACGTTTCAAGCGCGAAACACGGCGTATGAAAGAAAAACCAATCTTCGCCATCGCGACACGTCGCAGACGCTTGAAGAGCCGTTTTTGACAACACACCTTCCTTGATAAAAACATTATCTAGGAAGACCAAACAGTCATACGCACTAAACACATCCTTAAACACGTATCCTTCGCGAAGACTCACAAAAGGTAATATCTACCTATAAGTTTATTGATGATCACAACAAACTCTCAATGTCCTAAACAGACTAAGCCATATCATAAAGATAGCTCTCATACATCCAACTAGGATAATAGCGTGCTATAAAAGAAATCCAAAATTTTGGTCAGAAATTCCATACAACTTTGAATTTGTCTTTAGAGAGATGCTCAGTTCTCGATTGATACAAATCATATAAGCTGAGAACCTATCGCAGACTTCTATATCAAGATGGAACCAGGTCAAAATTTCAAACGGGAAACGTAAGCCGAAATCAGTCATCGCACGCCCTAAAACCGAGAGTAAACCTAGGTCTTGCCCTTAACCCAAGACACTGGTCTCGAACATCTCATGACATAGTGTCTAACCGGTACGAGATCCCAAAACTTGTCTCTTCGTGTATATTCGCATGTTTATAAGAATCCGAAAGAATAAGTCTCTCGAAAACTCGCATCCGAAACAAACAATGAATATAGTGATCCTTCAAGGAATGGATATGAGACGACAACTCATACTCTATCTCCACGTACGCAACACTACTCATACACTATCGAATCAAAATTAAAACACCATTTATTAATACGAAACCGCAAAGCGGCGGGGGATTCGTAGCCACATACGGCTAGTCCCAAAATATAAAAAAACGACCATATCTGACCAGAACAAACCAAAACAAAGACAAACGCCCTGAACGGGACTACAACCTCATTCATCATCCACGGTAGGACCGCGTCCTCACCCGCTATATCACCAGAACTCGTAGCCACATCATCTCCTCCCCCCTCCACAACGTCATGAAGCTCGATGTCTACGAGATCCTGCCTCTCAGGGTTATTGGAAAATTGCGGAAGGGTACAATCAAATTTCAGAGCGGCAAAGATAGAACCGAAGTCTCCCTCAGCGGCTTCCAGCTCCGCTTTGCGAGTTGATAGCTTGGCCTCTTCGAGTTGCCGAGATGGGGACTCTCCGTCAAGAAACATTAGAATCTCACTCATTTCTCCTTCGATAACCACCAAGGAAAGATGCCTGGTGTGAATGTTCATTAATGAATCGAGAGAGCTCGCGATCTTGGCAAAACGAGTGTGAGAATCGGTGCGCAAAGCGACCCTTAACTCAGCCACGACCTCCATAATCCAACGACTCAATGAGCCTTCTTTGCTTTTCACCCGACGCCACAGGCGACGCAACTTAGAGTCTTTAGCCTTTCTAGCCTTTTTCTCCTTGAGAAACGAACTCGCCATCTTCCCGAGATATCTCTCGAGCTCGCCAACCCGAGTTTCTAACCAAGATAACTTAAGGGAATGAGGATCCTTGATGACCTCCAACTTCCTCTCAAACTATGATGACTTGTACTTTGATTCAACAAGCTCTTTCTTAAGGCACTCAACCTCCGACCCGCAATTGTTAAGCATCCCATCGATCAAAGATATGAACTGCGCGAAAGAGAGAGTAAGAAAAAAATCTAATGCAACAAGAAAAGAGCCACAAAACGAACCTTGGCACGATGTTGCGACCTCGCACCCAGGCCAGAAGCTCCTAGGGGCGAAGGTCTAACCTCGACCCCTCTGACACACCTCTTCTTCTTACCCTCCATGTTGGCACATGCTCTCTTGCGCCCCTCCAAAGCAACGGCGGGAGTGGCGCCGGAAGCACCTAAGCCGAGGACGATCTCTCGCCTGGCCGAAGGAGGAGGCATCGATTCAGATCCCTGCTCGGAATCACCAGCAAGAACATGAGTCGTCGAAGAGCCTATCAGTTGAATCGTTCCATCTTCTGGAACCATCAGAGAAGGAGGTGGTGGTACGAATGCGAGAACTAGCGACACAGCCGGGATCGGAGGGCCCACCGGGGCAACACTTGCAAAGCCCCCCCACCTCGACGTCGCGACGAGATAGATCCTCTGGGAAAGCAAAGTGTTCGGCCACGTGCTTCGGGATATCCTCGCGATTTGGAGAACTCAAAAAGTTCCCCGGAGGACCAGTTCCCACCTCATCACCATTGTTTTTCCATTCATCACAAGAGGAAGTCATGCTGGCTTGGCAAAGCTCTCAAATCAAAAGTGTGAAGAAGTAAGGAATGAATGAGAAATGAGAAAGGGAGTTCAATCTTTATAAGGATTTCTCCATAATAAAATAATCAATAAAATTCGTCTTTGTAATCATCTCGGCCGTAGATTCCGATGAAAACACACACCACTCGCCCGCAAGAGTCGCAACTGAAACTTGTGAGCTGGGGGCTAACTGTTGTGGTCAAAACCGGTAACATCGAAATAAATGCCCAAGACTTCCGAATAACTCCCAAAGATCTCAAGATACGAGTTTCGGGGCGATAAGGAATCACATAAACATAGGAGAATCGCATCACTTTGAAGACACAAGCAAGGTCCAGTCGCCCATGGCGACTATAGACGGTTCGTGTCTAGTTGTCGATGGGCGACTTGACCCTTGACAAAGTCTAGTCGCCCACGGGAGACTAGACACGGACAACGTCTAGCCGCCCATGGTTGACTACACCACGTTCTCTTGATCATCTTCTCCTTCAAATCTTTGTCTGATTGTATCTCGTTTCGTCTCGATTGGAGTTTCCGTTAAAGTTTCACGATAATAATCGTAAAAACTTGTTCTTTTCGTAAAAACTTCGTATCGATTGTATAAAACGATAACAATTAACTAGAACACCGATATTATCTTAAATATACGATTGCTCTTATCGTCTCGTGAAACCATCACTGCGTAATCGCACGAAGAACGATTTCCCTGAAAGAAATCGTAAAAGTAACTTAGTCGCAAAATGGCCCAAGAAGGCCGGAAACGCGATAAAAGTCCACTTACGATTCCGAATGAAAATGGGTCCAACTACGTCAATGATTTACCCGAGTTCCGTGAAAGATAAATGGAAAACGCGATAAAGTCAAATTTAGAGATAAATATGGAAAATCGAGAAGATAAGTAATATTCTCGAAAAAAGATATACTCGAATCACAAAAGGAATATTTCCATGGAAGGATGTACTCGAATCGAGGGCAGAAAAGAAAACCCGGCTGACCTATGAAGGCATATATAAGAGGGACGAAAGAGAAGGACGCGGACACATAGAAATTTCTTCACAACTTAGCACTTAGAGCAATTAGGTTATTTATCATTTTTGTTAGCAAGTTGCGACTCAATTAGGTTTACAAGTTTTACCTGGTAGAACTAGGATACTCGCCGACACCTCTTGCGGCCACAGCTTATCAAGTGTTGTAACGCTCAAACGCAATTCGGAATAAGATCTCAATTGCTCAACTTTGTTTTTGATTCTCTTTTTATTATTACTTCGTCGTCTGTTATTTCATATTTTGATCTCTCGTTGTTTGGTTTAGCAGAAATCTAGGAGCTCAAGGAAAGTTAGGGTTTCCTGGCTTTCCTTCGATTACGAAAATCGATAGTGCGACAGATACTAGTCCTTAATCACTTGATTAGTTCAAATTTAAGCATGTTTCCAGACTGATTTTGGCTCAATAAAATTTTTTGATTTTAAAAAAGTTTTTAAAACGACTCAAAAAAAAGAAGAAAATGTATCAAAAACAAAGAAAAAGAAGCATTAGTAACAATAAGAATCCCCCCAAACTTAACTTACACCAACCCGGTGTAAAATCAAATGAAGAAGGTACTGATAACTAATGCAAAAGGTAGAGAATAGGATACACTTAGCTTGTTGGTTGAAATTATGGAGAAAGATACGGCCATATATGATATTTCGGGAAACCGAAATGAGGTTCAATGGTTCGTTTTTGCAATTCGTGAAGAATGCTTCGACCAAACTGAAAACCTAATGAAAAATATCATATTTTAGTGATAAAAATAAAGTTTAAAGGCAGGATCTCATATCGTTTTTGATTTATCAAGTTTGGTCTCCGGAAAGATCGGTTTGACTCGTTTTTGTGAAAACCGGGCTGTTCTTGATTGCGGGACCATTCTTGGGCTGGTCTTTCTTGATACTTGCCTTCTCCATATGCTTATTAATGATGAGTCTTCTGTTTGAGAGCTTGGTTCGCTTGGCGGAGCTTGATTTCGCTTTAGTCGAGTTTTCTTCGGTTTCTAGCCAATCGGGTGCTCCAAGATGAAGTGTGAGCGCTGCCAAATCTATTTGGGTTATTATCCATATAATTCCCTTTTCTCTAGGCATCTTCAGTGGTAAGACATGTTTCAACTCCTAGATAAGAGCTCTGAACAAACCGAATTCGTCGATTTTGAGTCTCCGTTGAGCCAAAGTCATGTGATCATCTACGCCAATCATTTTTTCACGTTTTTATGAGTGTATTTGATGAGGATGATGAGGCGTGACAGTTGGTTTTGCTAATATTACTATTTAGATGCTCCGGTTGTGGCCTTGGTCCTTTTGATCACATTTTTGAGCCATCAAATGTAGTTGAAGAACGGCTCTGACTTGATCAAAATTTTTGTAGCCTAAAAATAGTTATTATTGTGGTCACAATACACCCTGTCCTTGATTAAAATTGATGCTCTTTCTCAAAGTTCCTTTGTTGGCCAATTTCTTGCAATTTCGTCTCCACAGTATCGCCCTTGAGTCTTAGGGTTAGGGTCTTGAAGGTTCACTCAAGTGCAAGAAATACTCTTAAATACCTGTATAAAGTACTAGAAAATGATTTGTTAGTTCCTTACTTGGCGAGAATGGTTTGGCTTTGTTGCAAAAATTGACTCGGTTTGAGAATTTTTATGTCTCCAAGTGTGTGCTTGCATCCAGAACGTCTCAGCGTTGAAAACATCTTAATTTGATACATTTTATATTATTTGGATGCTGTTCCTTGATGGTTTTGGTTTTGATATTGATCCGGTCAAGAAAATACGAAAAACGAACGTTCGAATGGTTTTTCTTGGCCAATGGCATGTCCGGGAGGGGTATGGGTGGTCGGGTTGGAGAAAATGGATGTTTGGATGGGGAAAATGGTATGGGATAGGTCTGACCGGTTGGTGGAGAGTGCATGACTAATTTTGGACAGCAAAACTATCGCGGTCGATGGTGGAGTTGGATTGCCATGGACGGATGAGGCGGTTAAGGTCTGACACCGGTCGAGTGTAATTTTGGACAGGCGGCCGGTGTTGGAGGTGTCATGGGCTAGTGGCAGGAGGTTCATGGGGCAGGGAGGAGCTGGCTGTGGCACCGAGTGGCGAGAAGCCTAGGACCGTTTTTTGCCAAGAGAGGTACGCGACCGGTCGTGGTCCTTGCGTGCCTTAGATGGCTTGTCCAAACGTCCGGACATATCCAGATTGGTTTTGCTCCAATTTTCTTCGATTCCAAAGTGTATTCCTATGAAAAAACTATAAAAACTATTAAAAACATTTTTAAAATCATATAACACCAATATTAACCAACATTTATCCTAGGATCAAATCTACAAAACAAATTAAAACAAAAACTTAAAAGGATAGAATATGGAATGCCTCCCATAAAGCGCTTGTTTAAAATCTTTAGCTCGACCCCTGAGCATTTTTATGTGATGAGGATGCATAGATAGGAGGCTTGTGACTTCATTTTCTTATGTTTCAAATGAATCAACTTAGATCTTCAATGGGTTGTGAGCTTACTTCTCCGGTTCATTCGAATGAACAGAGATGAGAACCTAAAACCGTCTTGGATGGAAGTGTAAAGGTTCTGCTCATCTTGGATGATTTCATGATGATATTTATGAATTTTTTATTCTATTTAGACCAATTCATAGCAGCTCTTATGCTTCCAAGACTTCTTCTTCAGTTCTGAAAATATCTTCGCGTTTAAGAGCAAACCGAGCTTTTTAGCTCGATTTTGTAACTTAGATCCTTAGGGTCCTCATACAAGGCATGTAATACAGCAATTTTGGAGTAAAACATGGCTGTCCAACCATTTAATCACGTGTCTATGGACTTTCCTTGCTGCTCTTAAGATATATATTTAAAGCGTGTGAGTACTAGTATTATCTCAACACGTTCTTCTTCATATTGACTCAAGAAAAATGCTTAAACCGTTAGACTTATCTTTTAATTCTCAAACTTGATGGGGAATATTCTCTTTCTCTTCCATGATCAGTAGGTGAAGTGTTGGACATCTCCCCATTCAGTGTTGATTTCATCGGTTTTGTGGCAAATTCACTTTTTTGCCTTCTAGCTCCATGTTTTTCATAAGAAGATTATTGTAGATCCTTTTGAGATTGAAATCAAAGTACAAAATGTATTTAGTATCATTCCTTTGTGCTCCACTTTGTACATGAATATTCATCCTTTTGATGCCTCATTCCAAATCAAAGTACAAAATGTATTTAGTACAAAATGTCTTCGATTTCTTCGGTTTTGAGGATCTTCTTTGGAACGGGCTGGAGATCTTCCCTTTACAGCTTCTCATAATTCATTTACAGAGTCTCCAAGGATCTTTAAGGGTCTGGAGATTAGCTTCAAGCTCTCCAAACTTATCACTTAGGTCGAAATTCATGTTGTGAAGCCTTGTATCGAACTTTTGCTTCACTTCTCTTCGGTCTTTGATAAGTTGTGCTACCAAGTCTTCAATTGTGCACTTCATAGACTCCAATGGTACGTGATTATGAGCATGAGAAGAGGTAGGACATGGTTGGCCAGAGGTAGATTGGTGATATGATGTTGAGCTTCAGGTGATAGAAATTACCGAAATCTTCAATTTTCGATGCTCCGATGATGTCTTTGAGGTACTGCTCGTCTTTGCTGAAATTTGTGATTATTTCCAGAAGTGTTTGAGTCTAGAAAACATTCTCCAATGGTTGATCTAAGGCTGGTTCCTTTGCCATTGATCAAGGGTTCCATGGATGTGAAATCTCGACTCTTCAAGGTCTCTCCATGGTCAATCTATCTTTAGATGAGGTTCGGCTCCTCTTGGATTTGACTTTTCGTGATGTTTAAGGTTTTGGATCTCATCAAAGACGTGGCCATGTTGAGGTTTATCCTATTTTCTCTTTGGTTTCCCCAAAAAATCAAAAAGAACAAGTTAGTAGTATCAGAAAAAAAGGAAAATCACATTCTAAGAAGGAAAAAAGGAAAATCTTATCCTAAACTAAAAGATATACACTAAGAGCCACTAAATTTTATATTAATCATAATCTAAATATAAGTGTTAATATCCTAGAGAAATAAGAAAAACAAAAACCTAAGTTTCTAATGTTAGTTTTTTAAAAAAAATCGAATTTTTAGACTAGAAAAACCGAATTCACATGCAAGAAAAAGAAAGAAGAATTTTCCTAGACTAAATCCTAGATCTAAATCCTAAAGCAAAGACATCTAATCCCCGGCAACAGCGCCAAAAACTTGATGTGGGGTTAAGTTTTACTCCAGTTAAAACCTAATTGCATGTGTACAGCGTTCGCAGTAATAATTAGGGATTGAATCCACAGACACTAGAGTTTCACGCTTAGGACTCATATGACTTTGAATTAAGCTAAGAATGAAATATGCAGGGGTTTTGAGACTTTTATTTGGTTTTTATTATGATTTAATTATGCAAAATGAATCCTATTCTATATGCCAATTTACAAAACATAGATCAATAATCAGATATGCTTCAAACAGCAGAGAGTTAAAGTAAACAAGCAGGAGTTAAAAATGACTAGGGGCATAAAGTTTCGGTCTAGAACACAGCCAATAAGGTAAATCCTCTCCACTTTTGAGGTTTGAGATTCTATGCTTAATATCAAAAGGACCTAGATTTTCGAATGTCCTCAAAATAATAAACACGCATAAAAATGATCAAGACTGATTGTTCACGATTCTTAAGTCAATCTACTTTCAAAGCCTACTTAGGAAGGCTCACCAAATACTAGATCCAACGGTAACTCAAGCTTTTGGAATCGATATCGCTATAGATGTACTCCTGTACCAGCTTTCGTATGGATAGCATTAACGAATGAGTAAAGGTGATAACGTTATTAATCAAACATAATCTACTAGTAATCGTATTCAAGTAATCTCATTGACTTCTTGTAATCTACTGTCTAACATGCAAAATAATAGATTAAAAACATGTTAACATGAAATCAACCATGGTAGCAAGCATTCATATCAAATCAAAGGAGTGAGGAGTAGATAAAACAGAGTTTATGGAAGAATGGAAGATGTATTGAAGATGATGATAGATCTTTGGAGGCTACAAAGGGCACGACCACTAAGGGTGTCGTCCCTGCCTCCTGATACTATTATTAAACCCTAATCTAAGCCAACTCTACGAATTAAAGAGGCTAAAATCAAATATATATATATATAGTGTTCTAACAATCTAGGTCAAAAGTGTAAAATCGGGTCTTAAGGCCTCATAATGTTTGGACTTCGTGTCCAAGGGTTTTGAGTTGAGTTGTTGGGCTCGAAGAGGCTTGGAATAGATCCAATTGAGTCTTTAGAATGTCTGGTTCGAAACCAAAATGTCTTTCCTTTTGTTTTGGCCTTTCTACGCACCCTTAATCTGCGAGACAGCTGGACCAATCTTCTGTAAAATTAGTATAACTCTTTGTCCCCTTCTCCAAATTAGATAAAACCACTTGGAGATGAAACCTAATTCAATTCAATAGTTCCCATCCAAATTTCATTAAACTCCAGTGAAGGCAAGGCCTTCATCTTGGATGATACTTCTGATGCTCGGAAACTGTCCAGAAACTGGCTTTTGATCCAATTAGCTCCATAAAGCTCCAAAATATATTGTTTGACCTGAAATGACTTAAAACACTACAAATACAAGAAAACTACCTCTAATTGCATAAAGTTGTGTAAAAACACTAAGAAATCGTATCAAAATTCATAGGAAAAATGGTAAAATAATGATGTTATCACTGGTCCCATGTGTTATTGAGTACACTTGTGGCTTTATCGCCGGTCTCTTTGATGATGGATGCAATCCTTCATCTGTCGGTTTTCCTGAATGTCTAGCCTTAGGGTAGTGTGCTTTGAAGTGGCAAGCGTTTCCACAGCTGTAACATGTTTTAAAAGCCACATTCCTTCATTGATCTTTGATTCTCTTATTTCGGATAGTTGCGGACTTTGTGGTTCATGCTACCACAACGATTACAAGTGCCAAGAGCTTCCCGACAAACACCCTTGTGCATCTTTCCACAGGTCGGACATGCACTGTGTCCAACAGTTGGCCTAGTGAAAGTGTTGTTTTCCTCCGATTTCGTCTTTTTACTAGCATTTCTAGACTGATTATTTTTGCCCAGTCTTATTCTTTGTCTTATCCTCTTCCTTTATAGCAACTTCCAGCAACAATGCCTTCTCTGCCTGTTTAGAGACTGAAACATAATTACGAAGCAAGCAACGGTTACAGAGATCAATCCTTAACCCACACATGAACCGACGAACCTAAACCTTCTCATCTCCAAGTTCCTTTACATCAAAGATGCTAAGACTATTGAACTTAGTCTCATATTCCTTCATAGTCATTCTATCTTGTTCCAAATCCAGGAAGGTCGATTACAACTTATCAAAGGCTTTTGGTAGGAAGTACTTGGATCGGAAGAGTTCAATGAGAGTCCCACAAGTATAGTTATGATTTTCCCTCGAGCAGACACGCCTTTTCTCCGAGTGTGAGCATCGCCCTCCAAGTAACAGACATCTATGTCCATTTTATAATTCTTTGGACAATATATGGAGTTTCTTTCCGGCCGATTACTCCACTCATCTGCCTCAACTAGGTCTGCACCTCTAGTGAAGAACGTCGTTCCTAACTTCTAGACAGGCTCTGTCACCTTCAGATAAGATGGGACCCTTTGTTTAGGAAACTCTTTGCCCATATTCACCACATCAGGCTCATTCACCACAGCCAGCACACCAAATGGTGGCACTATTTATGTTAGCACAACAATAAGTACTCAGTCCAAGACTTGTGCTAGCATTATCAGAATAGCTTGCAGCCCAACAAGTTTAGTCTTAGCTGGATTCCAACCACCAACTCTAATTCTTGTAGCAGTAGAAGCGGTAGCATCAAACGATTCATCATCAGTCCCCTTCGCATTCCAGGGAGTCCTACACTCCGTCATATTCACTTCAATTTCCACCTCATCACACTAGAATTTCCCTCACTTTCTTTCATAGTTTGCTTCTTGTTTTGGCCATTCTTAGCCATCTGCCGCCTATATAACTAAGTTAGTCCACACTAACTTAGTCTTACGCAAAACAGTTTTACTGCGAGACCTAGGCTTAAAATGTTGGATTTTTGTCCCAATAACCCACTATGCTTAGACTTTGTCCTAGAATTGTCCACGCTCCAATAACAACTTGTGAGACCCTAGCTCAACGTTTACTTAATAGTTTGTGTATTCATTCGATTTAGACAAGTATTTAGCTAAGTTATTCATCAATTAAACATAAACTTAACTTATCAATTGGATTCAGATACAATTTCAGTATACCATAAACTATTAAGTCTTGCTATAAGTTAGTTCATTATTCTGAAAAATCTACCCTTATATATTAAACTTAGAAAATCCATAGATCCTTCACTTCCATCCACAATTTGTGTGCTGCTCAACACATGAGCCATCCTGATTAGAATCAAAACATGCATTCATTTATTATGCATAAGCAAAGCAATTGCTTAGTGGCAGCAGTCATCTCGTCCCACAAGCCATAAACAATTTTAGTCAGTTCATGCCCTGATTCTAATTAATCATGTTCAGATTCAGTACAGAGTTAGTTTTACTACGCATAATTTGACCATTGGCTCATTAATCACTTTATTCATTCGGTCATCGGCCACAAAACAGTATTTTGGCCATCAGCATAAACATCATCTATAATAGTTTAGCTGATTAGGCTTAATCCAAAATTTTGTAAGCCAATCGGGCAAGACCTAATCAATCCTACAAGGATCTTATCATGAAATCTAATCATATCATATGACTAATGGTCACACAATCACGATAGTTTTTAGATTGACAGATCGGTTCTAAAAATTCATGATGTTTCGATCCTTGATCAGAATGGTCCCATCGATCAGAGAAAACACGCTCCAATACTCAAATTAGTCAACATACACTGTCATATTAGTCTCTCGGTCAATCGGACAACGGTTTAGTCGGATAATCTCTCTCTCGACCAAATCTCTCTCTGATCGCTCTCTGATCACTCTCTAATCGAGTTTATCTTTCAGTGTTCTTAGTTTCGGGTGAGATGAGAGGAAATAACTATCAAATAACTTAAACACGAGTTTTGGCCCAATAAACCGTCGGGTAACCGTTCCCGCCCATTTTTCTTAGTAAAATTAACCTTTTCGCGTGAAATCGATCAAGTAATTATTCTTGCTCTTTATTTCTATGAAAATGGCGAAGTCCCAGACAACTACCTTGTCTGATTCTCGACAGGCTTAACTTCCTTATCTGATTCAAATCAACAATGTCAGTATCCGAAAAGCATAATTGTCATGTCTGAACTGACCAGGTAGCTTAAATCAGATCATCCTTATCTGAATCCGACAAACCTGGTTTGATCAGTCAGCTCAACAAACTTGCTCTACTAATCAGCTAAGCCGAACATGCAGATCTTTACCATAGGCATATTTTAAACCGACCAGTCAGTCCAGTCTAGCTTGAATACTCGGACCATACTCAGGTTCCATAACAAGCTCAAGCCTTCAAAATTCCTCGAGCGATTCCCAGCTAAACCAATTAGTTAAGGTATTTTTATGAGAAAATCCCTCAATTTTTGGCTCGTTCATACCAAAACGCTTGCCAAATCTCAAACCTTATTTTCGAATTTCCAAACACAGATGTTACAACTTGCCCATGCTCCATGATTTTATTTGGCGCATGGCATTGATTCTTCATTGGGATTTGGCCCAAGTTCTAAGACTTTAGTGTTGGCGGATTAGTAGTATTTACCATGTTCTCCCCCCCCCCAAAACATCAATTCGCAATCACTCGCAACTGTAATAAGTGTGCTTGACTGCTCCATTTTCTTATATTTACTTGGCTAACGAGGCCAAGGGTTTCGTAGCTAATCGAGCTTTTACAATTTTGGCTTGGCCATCCACTTATTCATTTTCAGAGGAGTTTTTGATCCGCACGTTTCTTTAATAAAGAATAGCTAGGTGTTACATTACACTTCCACTAAAAAGGCATTTTGTGTAGTCTATCGTCGCTTAGACGTTTCAATACATAAATAGTAAGAAAAGGAAACCGGGTAGAGGAGCTAGAATAAATCATTGAGTACTAGCAGTTTCTAGTCGTCATGCAGTTTGATGTCATGCCTATCATACTTTACTCATGCCAGGGTTTTCAGGACTTTGACGTTTCTTCGTCTTAGGCTCATTTTCGAGACTGAGCATCGTCTAGGACGTGGTGCTTGTTCTGCTCTCTGGGTTGGTGACGCTAGCCCAACCTCCTCAATGGGTGATTGCTCGATGGAGTCATTTGGGATTTTTGGAAATAGGTTTCTGCTCACACCTTCTTGGTTGAGGCGGTATCTTTGTTTGGTCTTGCCTTTAGGGAGCATGCCCGGAAAATGTGAGTAGTTATCCACTTGGGAAAGGTGTTTTGACGGACCGGACGCCCCACTAGGGCCAGATGCCTCTCTTGGGCCAGATATCCATCATAAACTCTGTCCAACCCCTTCCCTTAGTGTGATATTGTCCGCTCTAGGCCAAACAGGCAAAGCCCTCACAGATTTTCTTTTTGGGCTTTTACTCCCAAAAGGCCTCACACTAAGTAGGGGTTGGACTCTATTTATATATTAGACTTTCAAGTCTAACAAATCTGATGTGGGACTTAGATTACATCCAACAATCCTCCTCTAAAACCAAGGGCCACAGAACCTTGGCTCTGATACCAATTTCTTATGACGGACCGGACGCCCCACTAGGGCCAGATGCCTCTCCTGGGAAAGATTTTCGTCATAAACCCTGTCCAACCCTCCTCTAAGTGTGATATTTTCCACTCTAGGCCAAATTGGCAAACCCCTCACAGATTTGCTTTCGGGCTCTGATACATGTTTGTTGTGATGGTGCGAAAAGATAATGTGGAAACAGTTGAATAAACGTAAAAGAAAGAACAAAGAGATTTAACATGGTTCACTCCTAGGGTTACCTCCACGGGCAAAGAGAGGCATTTTATTGATGGAGGCTATCTTTCTCAAAGTACAATTAGGGCTAATCGAGATATTTATATATAGATTCTCCTAATCTGAAAACCCTAAGATAAAATAAGGAAATTATGGACTAAACAAGAAAAGGCTGAAATTTCCTTTTTCCTGAAATTGGCAAGGGTCGACCAATCCTTTTCCAAAACAGATTCAATGCATATTTACGACAAATCTCCACCTTGACTTGAATCCTCCACAAACAGATGTACCGAAATGCACTTCTTCGTGCCAAATATACCATACTCTCTCTTTGCCTCAGATGTTCCGTCGAACCAGATGTCAAATGTCCCATCAGACCAGATGCTTCGCAGAGCCAGATGCCCTCACCAGGGCCAGATTAACAGCTTGAGATGTTCAGCAAGTCAAGACAATGTTTGAACTTGCTGTGAGGAACTGGCTTAGTGAACATATCTACAGGATTATATGTCGTTCCTACCTTCTTCACTTGAATCCTCTTCTCATCGCTCAGAAAATGATATCTCACATCAATATGCTTGGTTCTCTCATGATCCTTGGCTAACTAGATAGTACTTAAGCTATCGCAGTAAACATTAGCCTGATCATGATGTAAACCAAGATCACTGACCAATCCTTTTAACCAAATTGATTCCTTAGCAGATTTTGTCAACACGCATATACTCTGCCTTTATAGTAGACAAAGTTACCGCCGACTGCAGAGTTGCCTTCCAGCTAACCACAGAACCTTTGCTCTGATACCAATTTGTTATGATAGACCAAACGCCCCACTGGGGTCAGATGCCTCTCCGGGGCCATATGTCCATCATAAACCCTGTCCAACCCCTTCCCTTAGTGTGATATTGTCCGCTCTTGGCTAAACTGGCAAAGCCCTCACGGATTTTCTTTTTGGACTTTTACTCCCAAAAGACCTCACACTAAGTAGGGGTTGGACTTTCTTGTCTAATATATCCGATGTGGGACTTGGATTACATCCCAAAAAAAGGATAGAGCAATTTTTTAGGCTTGATGCGCATGTCGACACGATTAAGCATAAGGTTGATGCTAGTTGTACATTTATTCTTGTCGTAGACTAAATGGTGGCTTTATGGTCGGCCATCGTTCTAACATACTTATCCCACTGTTTATCATGGCTCTTCGAGACATCAATTACCAAGATTTGTGATTGTTACGACGAGAATGAGGCCATGGTCTTCAAGAATTTTTTATAGCATGAACGAGCATGTTCTAGGCCATCTCTTACTTCTCTTACTCCCTAAGGCATTACAAACTTAATAGTCTGGTGTAAGGTTGATGGAACAATGCCTATTTCATGTATTCATGTCTTCCTCATGATGACGTATAGGACGAAGGTCAGTCATGATCAGGAACTTGGTCCTTTTCCTCACTCCACCGGCGTACATAGATAGCGCAATTTCTCTAATGGTCTGTTTTATTGCGCCACTAAATCAGATAAATAAAGTGGACTTCTTGGTAGTCTCTGCATCGTTCAGACCTACTTCATTGAAAGCGTTGACGAATAGAATGTTGATCGAGCTATCATTATCAACTTATTTGTTTGAGGTAATTGGTTTTGACTAGAGATATCACCAAAGTATCATGGTGTGGGGTCACCACCCTATCTCATTCACTAGAAGTGAAGCTTATCGTGTCAACCGATGGCATTCATCCACTAGTGGTGGAGATGGCCTCGACACTGGTTTCGACTAATCTGGTGGAGCTGGCACGATCATGCATTGGCGAATCAGATCCATCCTTGGCTTATTGCCCCTGGTCGTCTTCGCCCTATAGGCGGACCTTGGCCTTATCCGAGAGAAATTCTCTAAGGTGTCCTTTTATTAGTGGCTCGTTAACTTCCAATCCCAGTGATATGTAATCTTCCATATTTTTTCCATGATCATTGTGGAATCCACATCATTTTGAGGTGTCCCTTCTGTTATTCGGCGTGTGCATCCTGGTCGGCCTCTTAATTATCCTAGACATATGACCTTGCTCGTCAACAATCTCGACAGGAGATGTGGACAGGTTTCTCATGTTTGGCCAAGTTGTTGATACAAATTTTCATGCTCAGCCTTTTCCAAAGGTTCGGGCTATGGCTTCCCACCGCTTTTGGCCGAACCGTTGCCCCCTAGTCTGTTGTATG
>OVAN01000471.1:40203-59328 GCA_900406275.1 Anastatica hierochuntica
ATCTTCTTCCCACATATATGTGCCAGACCTTAGACAGCACATCCTCCATGGTTGGGCAGTAGTACTTTGTTAGCTCCTTATAGAGATCATCATCACGTAACAAACCACATTTGAAGACAGAGATATCCGTAGAGGTAATGCAATGAGGGATGAAAACCTTTTCTTTGTAGAAGCGATGAACATAGGTCTTGAGGGTTTCTCCCTTCTCTTGGACCACCTCGTATAGATTTTCAGTAGTATGCTCAAAGCTATGACTTCTACCGAACTGCTTGATCAAGCGATTAACTGCTCGTTCAAGTTTACTCGATTAATAAACAAACTTTTATTTACATTGTTTTCATTCGATTCTAGTTTTCTTTCCCTAAAAATGGAACCGTTGAGGAGGTTGGCGAACCATTGCAACACGAATCCAGTGAAGCTAGCTCCGAACTCCTTACTCATGCACACCTCTCGATATTCGTGTTTGACAGATATCGTGAACATGCGTTGACGGTATTGGGCTATATGCTTATCAAGATTTGTAGTCTCATCGTAGGTAGGCATGATTGGCAAGATGAATCTCGTTGGCATCTTGTAGAGAGCGATGGCGTCGATGAATGGTGTATCCGCATAGGAGTTGAGAGCACTTTTGGTTATTAGTGCGGCTACCCCTTATAGGAGTTTGATAATCTCTTCTATACATTGAGCCATCTAGAGAAGACAGCTTCCAGACCAGCGTTGTATGTCCCTTAACTCGCACGAGGGTCGTTGTTGGTCCCGTCACGATAGGTACCCAGAGTCTTTGGGAGAAAAAAATCGGAAGCCAGGTTAACACGGTTGGTTCTTATTGCGTCTGCAACTCCCGTCGGGTTCTTTCGAGCGACTACATCGGTGAAACGCATCTTCGGAACATTGCTTGGTGGTCAAGTTCCTCGTCTGTGTTGGAGGACATTTCCTTCTCCATGGTTATCACTTTGAGGATCGTGTTCTCTTCCTCCAGTTCCATTAGTTCAACCTCGTTCTCTTTGAGCTTGGCCATAAGAGCTTCGAATCAGAAATCACATAAATAATGTCTTGAGGCATGACCGTGAACCTAAGTCATGGTCTGAACCAAGACACGGTAAATATTCCCCAAGGACTCATATTTTCGAGATAAGGACTAATTCTCACTAAATAAAAGGATAATTTCCTAACAAGGTAAAGTGGAATCAAATAGGCAGTTATCCAAATATTTCTTCAAATATATTGAAATATACTTTAGAGACATCTATATAAGTTCTTATAAAAACTCTAATGGGAACAAGTGACTTCTTTTAGTTATACTTTACGCAAATCTCGATCAAGGACCCGAAGCACTAGTTAAAGCTTTGGTCGACGGTATGTTTTTATTCTAATCGAGTTCAAGTTCATTCAAGTTTACTCGATTACTAAACAAACTTTTATTTACATTGCTTTCATTCGATTCTAGTTTTCTTTCCCTAAAAATCAACAAAAGATTCTGTAGACAGTTTGACGTTAGAAGGAAAGGAGATATATTGAACAAGAATCGGAGAAACGATGAATGAGACTGACAACTTCACAGAACACGACGACGAAATCCGATCCTATGATGACGCCGGAGAAGGGAATACGATGCAACAATTAAATTTGTTGCATTTGGTCCGACTATGATACTACCCTAAAAGAATAAAATTATCCTCCATCACTTATAATTTACTTATATATTTTTTTCATCAATTTTGAATTTGATTTGATTTTATGAATTTAACATTCATAGTAACATTTTCACCTAATTATTAACAAGACATGTTTTTTTTTTGTCAGCAACAAGACATGTAATTTCTCTTCTATCAGTTTCCTTTTATAAAGGAAAAGGTGATTGAAATTTTGTGGCCGTTGATTAAAACCGGGAAAAAAACATCGGAAGGAAATCTGGAATCTGAGTTTGGCCAACCACAATCACACTTGACGACGACTTGTCTCTTCCCCTCACTAACTTACAAAATCCCTAACCCTAATTTGTTGTGAGCCCCAAATTTTTCTTCAATCTCTCTCAAGATGGAAGACGAAGAAGGGATCGGGTTAATTTTAGCCAGAGCCACCGAATTGAGACTCAAGATCAGCGATTGTATCGATAACTCCACCTCATCCATGAGCGAATACGGCGTCGGCGGCGGCGGAGACGAGGATCCTTCGCCGGGAGAAGGAAAGAAGGATGGGATTATCAGGAATCAAGAGAAGGATTTCGACTCAGTCAGCTCTGGCGATGAAGAGGAGGAACGGCTTTTGCGTATTCGTGATTCTCTTGAATCTCTCGAGTCTCAGCTTGTTGCTTTGCAGGTTTGAACCTAAGAATTTCTCTGCTGAAATGTCATTCTTCTTATAACTGATAGCTGTAGCTATAGAAATTTTCTAGCTTTTAGTGTCATTGAAAGTGTTAGTTCTGCTCATAACTGAAATTGAGTCTTAATTGCTTCAAGTTTGTTGTTGGTTTCAATGTCTTTATCTTCAATAACTGAATTGTGGGTATATGATATCTCATGGTATTGAATTTTCTTGTAATGACCAGAACCTACGGCAAAGACAACAATATGAGAAGCAAGTGGCTCTCTCTGAGATTGATTACAGCAGGAAGATGTTGCTTGAGAAGCTCAAGGAGTACAAAGGGAAAGATCTCGATGTATTACGTGAGGCTTCGTCTTTTGCTGGCGAAAGAGTTGACTATGAAAGCGATCTTCTCCTTCCTCCATACCCTGTCCATCCTCCTATCTCCCTCGGTTTAGATAACAATGGTTACTTACCGTCAAAGCAGAAATCGGACGTAAATGGGTTCAGCTCAGGAAATGTGAGAATCGAGAGAGAGGTAAAAAGCTCCAACAGAGGATCCGGAGGCTCAAATCATGGAGTTATTCGCTTCTTAGGCTCTGTTGCAAAGATCATGCTTCCAGTCATTGGTGTTATTTCCATATTGTCTGCATCTGGATATGGTCCAGATATCAGGAAAGGAGGAGCGTCCTTGAAACTTGTGGGATTTCTCCCGCAGCGCGTAAGCAGAGGGAAGAAAACACCAAATCAATGCCCACCTGGGAAAGTTCTTGTGATTGAAAATGGTGAAGCACGGTGTCTTGTCAAGGAAAGAGTTGAAATACCCTTTGACTCGGTGGTTGCGAAACGCGATGTAACTTATGGATATGGCTGACTTGAAAACACCACTCTCTGTAATCTTCATTGCCTAAATCTGGTTTGTAAAGTTTCAACCTTTTATCTCTTTAGATGTGAAGCCAGATTTTGCTAAATAACTACAGAAGTTTTGTTCCTGTTCTGCTTCTTAGCAAATAATCTTGAAAGAAAGAGAGAGAGAGAGAGAGAGAGAGAGAGACTAGTATCTGACTTCTGCCATTTGATCAATTTGGATTCAATATATAACAACTTGCACCACCTGTTTGCCTAGGCAAATATATTAAGCTGTATATGACAAAACTTCTATTGACATATGAACAAACTTGATTGTATCAACAACGAAGAAAATGTTGTTGTTTTCGAAATACTCACCAACTAATGGTCGTGACTGTGTGTTTGTCATGGTAATAATTATTCAAAAAAAAAAAATTGATAAAAGGTTTTCTGACTTATGATATTTTTAGTTTTTGACAGACGGTACGAAGATTACTAATAGCGGAAGAAAATAAACTAAACTATACAATCTTAACAAACCGCCCCAAGCGTTAAAAACAACCCGACAACGGGAACTAGTGCAGAAAACAATCTCGATTCGAACAAATATCCGGGTCAATTTAAACACCATATCGGCTTCGCTACTCTACCAATCCGACGCGGTCCGCCAACTAGATTTAATAACACCGAATTTCGATCGCCGTTCTCAACCGATGGAGCTCGAAAAGGTGAGATTCACCTAGTTTCCTAGAATATCGGTTCCTAGCCTAAACCGTCCTACCGGAGTAGCTGGCTCACGACGGACTTCTCGATCAAGTAATCTTCACCAACACTAAAGATGAAACTTACCGGGCCGGGGAAGAACTACCAAAACATCTCCGATAAAACACCGAAAGACGATAAGGAAGCCACTTCCAAAAACAGAAAGCTCGGGTTCGAAATTGGCGCAGCCCCAAAGTCCCAAAACTAAAGCTCCTGCAAAAAAGAGATAGATGTCTCTACCAACTGAGGTTAAAACCTAAACGCTGACATTGGGATGAGACCATTCTACCAATGTTGTCTTCGAAGAAGCCGAGAACCCTTAGATCATCGAGAACCAAACTCCTCCGCCACACACCGTCGCTGAGAACCAACGACGGATCTTCTTTGCTCCACTGCAAGACTCCAAACGTAGACAGACGTCAGAGAAAAACGGCGGCAAGGAGCGAGAGCACCACACAGAGCAGTCGTCACTGAAAACAACGTGGACTTGGAACTAGGGAGCCAAGGAGCAAAGGAAGGAGAGATGAGGTGTAAACCAGGAAGCTTAACCGATGACTATAGATAATCTCGTGCTGTCGCTTCTTGGAATCCACCACAAGCGAAAAACAGACAGAGATAACAGACACACGCCTGTATACCTCTCTCTGCACGCGCCGCCGATGAAGAAGTGTCACCGAAGCCACCTCTGACTCCGCTGCGAGAAAGACCACCACCCCAAGACGCCGAGGGGTTTAAATCTTCAATCATCGTCGCCCTGCTCCACCAAAGATCTAGGAGGACACCAAGAATAAAAAACACCAGATCCAAAAGGAGAGCCACCTTACCTATCCTTGAGCACCAATCTCTGAGAGTAAATCGCATATTGGGGAAAATTGATTCTCCCTTGAGAAACCCTAAAATTTGACTTCAACCTAACTAGGCTCCACTGTTTCCTCGCCGCGAATCCAAAGAGCGCAAGCGACCTTTAGATCTGAGAATCCTCTCAAGCGAATCTCAAAACTGAAATCCCCCGACATCCAGAGACCAAATCATATCAGAGAGAGATGAACTTCGTCGGAGAAGAAGCAAAAAAGAAAAAGAGGAAGAAAGGAGGAGAGAAACCTCCGCCATCGGTTTATCCAACAACCGGACGACGGAGCTATAACGCCAAATGAACTAGGTTTTGTTTTCTGAGAAGAGAGAGGACCACCCGATATTTTCTTAATGAGATTCGCACTAGAGGTTCCGGAAAGCTTTAAAGTTTTGCTCCAAGTAAATGATGTTTGGCCATCACGATTTCTACACATATAGAGCAGACCTTTATATGCCAAGACAATAGCGACCACTCACGCTAGGAACTTCACATGACTTTTAGGGGTTTCATTAACAGAGACAGTTGAAGGTGCAAATTCACTAGGTGTTAGCTAGGTTAGGTATAATCAACGAGGTCCCAAATCTACGTCTAATGAGCTAATGTTCCAATTAGCGACTAGTAAAAATAAATATTGAATGGGAAGTTGTGTCTCCGAAGAGACTACCTAAGTACCCTTGCGGGATCAAGCCAAACGTAATTCTTTGTTACCTAGATGTCTCACCTCGAGATAACTAAATGTCGCCTCGAAGTCCTGCGTCGAGGTCCCGCATCGAGGTCTCGCGTCAAGGTTTCGTCACGAGATTCTTCCTCGTCGTTGGGTGTGACAGCTCATCGGGTCATCAGATCGTCAAGGTGATAGCTCGCAGGGTCATCACGGTGACATGTTGCCTCGTTGCTAGGGTGACAGTTCGTCAGTTCGTCAAGTTGACAGATCGTCGGGTCGTCACGGTGACAGGTCGCCTCGCTGCTAGGGTGACAACTCGCCGGGTCGTCAGGTCGTTAAAGTGATAGGCCGCCTCGTCTTCGGGATGACAGCTTGTTGGGTCGTCAAGTTTTCAAGGTGATAGTTCGTCAGGTCATCAGAGTGAAAGGTTGCCTTGTCATCGGGTCATCAAGTTGACATGTCGTTGGGTCATCAAGTTGACAAGTCGCCGGGTCGTCACGGTGACAGGTCCCCTCGTTGCCAAGGTGACAAGTCGTCAGGTCGTTAGAGTGACATGTCGCCTCATCGTCGGGGTGACAGCTCGTCCGGTCATCAGGTTATCTAGGTGACAGCTCGTCGAGTCGTCAGGTTGTCAAGCTCGCCTTGTCGTCGAGTCGTCATGGTGACAGCTCGTCGGGTCGTTAGAGTGACAGGTCGCCTCGTCGCCGGGGAGATAGCTTGTCGGGGCGTCGGCCCAAGGTCTCGCCATCAGGTCTCCCCTCGTCTAGGCCCATATGTTGTGGACTTGTCTAGGCTCATTTTTTGTAGGCTTGTCTGGGCTCATCTATTGTAGGTTCGTATGGGCTCTTTCATTGTAGATCACGTGAGCTGCTCGCCTCGAGGTCCCGCATCAAGGTCTCGCCTTGAGGTTCCGCCTCAAGGTTCCGCGTCGAGGTACCGCCTCGAGGTTCCACCTCGACGTACCGGGCCGAGGTCCCGCCTCGAGGTTTCGCCTCGAGGTTCCGCCTCGAAGCCTCGAGGTCTCGCCTCATGTGGTAAGAGAATTAGATGCTCTCTCTTTTTCTCACTTAAGTTCTTTATCTCTAAATTTTTTTCTCTCCCTTCCAAAAGTTCTCATCATTCTTTGTGAGTACTCTCTATTTATAGAGAAACAAATAAGCTTTCAAAATTTTAAATGGGCCGAGTTTGGTTTGGGTCGTGCTATGTTGGGGGTGCTAAGCTCACCACCAACAATAAGTCCCCCCCCCTCAGTTCGACAATGAGGGACAGATATCGACGAATTTAAAAAGTGACTAGCTCGATCTAGATTGAAGTAGGCACGTTTAAATACTCTCGGTGCAGGACATACGCAATTTAGATTTTGTTCGGTGCGAGATAGACCCGACTTGGATTTCGTTCGGTGCAGGACAGACCCGGCTTACCGTTAAGTTGTTGATTTAATTGGGCCACTACATTCATGTGTGTGGATGATCAGTCCACTGCATTCATGGGGAATGCTGGTCGCGGGTTCGATTAGGCCACACAGTTCATGATGAATCATAATTTTTTCGGGAAAGACCCGACTTAAGTATAGATTTGATTGTGTCACTACATTTTTTTAGAATGCAAAGTTACGGAGTGTTAAGTCGCAAATGTGTCCATGGGTTACACAAAGATTTGAGAGAGGAAAGGTTGGCCTCGATTAGTACTTTATTTTTTTAGTGATTTGAGGTTGACCTCGAGCTCTTCTTTTTGTGTTTGAACTTGAGTATAGAAATCTTACAGTCTGTTTGTTGGAAAGTTGCTCATGCGTTAGGAGAAATGGTCCCCCTCTTTCTAGCTTAATTGTTGAAGGTGAAAATTCACTAGGTGTTAGCTAGGTTATGTATATTGATATGAGGTCCCAAATCTCCGTCTAATGAACTAATGTTCTAACTAGCGACTAGTAAAAAAGAATAAATATTGAATGGGAAGTTGTGCCTCCAAAGAGACCGCCTACGTACTCTTGCGGGATCAAGCCAAACGTAGTTCTATGTTATCTAGATGTCTCACCTCGAGGTCTCGCCTCGAAATCTCGCCCCCCCCCTGAAGTCTCGCTTAGAAGTCGTGCTTCAAGGTCCCGCGTCAAGGTGTCGCATCGAGGTCCCGCATCGAGGTCTCACGTCGAGGTCTCTCGTCGAGGTTCCACCTTGTCATCGAGGGTGACATCTCGTCGGGTCATCAGGTCATCAAGGTGACAACTCGCCAGGTTGTCTCGAGGACATGTCGCCTCGTTGTTGGGGTGACAGCTCGTCGAGTCGTCAGGTCGTCAAGTTGACAGGTCGTCAAGTTGACAGGTCGTCGGGTCGTCACGGTGACAGGTCGCCACGTTGTCGGGGTGTCAGGTCGCCACGTTCTCGGGATGACAGCTCGTCGGGTCGTCAGGTCGTTAAAAGTGACATGTCGCCTCGTCGTCGGGGTGACAGCTCGTCGGGCCGTCAAGGTGACAGCTCATCGGGTCGTTAGAGTGACAGGTCGCCTTGTCGTCGGGTCCACAAGTCGTAAAGTTGACAGGTCGTCGGATTGTCATGGGTTACAGGCCGCCTCGCTACCGGGGTGACAACTCGTCGGATCGTCAGGTCGTTAGAGTGACAGGGTTACTCATCGTCGGGATGACAACTTCTCGGGTCGTCAGGTTGTCAAGGTGACAGCTCGGCGGGTCATTAGAGTGACAGGGCACCTTGTCGTCGAGTCGTCAGGTCATCAAGGTGACAGCTCGTTGGGTCGTTAGAGTGACTGGTCACCTCGTCATCTGGGTGACAGCTCGTCGGGTCGTCGGCCCAAGGTCTCGCATCGAGGTCTCCCCTCGTCTAGGCTAATCTGCTGTGGGCTTATCTGGACTCATCTGATGTGGACTCATCTGATGTGGACTCATCTAAGCTCGTATATTGTAAGCTCGTCTGGGCTCTTTCATTGTAGATCACGTAAGATGCTCGCCTCGAGAACCCGTGTTGAGGTCTCGCCTCGAGTTTCCATCTCGAGGTACCGCCTCGAGATACCTCCTCGGGTATTGTGTCGAAGTACCGTATCGAGGTTCCGCCTCGAGGTGCCGCTTCGAGGTCTCGCCTCATCTGGAAAGAGAATTGGATACTCTCTCTTTCTTTCAGTAAAGTTCTCTATCTCTAAATTTTATCTCTCCCCCTTCAAAAATTTCTCATCATTCTTTGTTAGCACTCTCTATTTATAGAGAAAGAAATAAACATTCAAAATTTTAAATGGGTCGAGTTCCATTTGGATCAGGCTATGTTGGAGTGCTAAGTCCACCACTAACAAAAACTTGGACCTTTCTCTAAATCTTGTACAAACTTGGCTTCTTCAACTTTGAATTGCTTTTCGGTTTCAACTCCTTTCTTTTAATATGTTATATATGTAATGAAGGGGAAGCTTTTCTTGTGCCTGATATGGATGATTGTATTGTTGGAGCAACTACGTGGATACAAAATCTGTATTGAGAAAGAAAGAAACGCTTTGTTCGAGCTCAAGAAATACGTAATCTCAATTACCGAAGTTTGTACAAGATTTAGAGAAATGTCCAATTCACTTCAAGTAGAGTCTGAAAGTTCTTGAAAGTCTAAATTTCAATTGAGTGTTCTTGTGCTACGGTCTTCCAACTTGGGGAAGGTTCCTCATTTTCTCCTACATCAAAAGGATTTGCGCCAAGTTGATCTCTCGAACAATAAACTATCTGGAAATTTTTCTTCTTTGTTGTTGGCTAACAATACAAAACTTGAAGTTTTGTTTCTATAGAACAATTCTTTTACGAGCTTTCAGCTACCAAAGTCTTCTCATAATCTCCTTTTCTTGGAAGTGTCAGTTAATAAATTCAATCATCTCTTTCCGGAGAACATTGGACGGATACTTCCTCAGTTACGGTATATGAATCTTGCGAGTAACGGTTTTCAAGAAAGTCTTCCGGCTTCTCTTGGTAACATGAAAAACATCGAATATATGGATATATCTCACAACAGTTTCCAAGGGGAGCTACCAACAAGCTTTGTAAAAGGTTGTTATTCCATGAGAATCTTGAAGCTTTCATATAACAAATTGACTACGAAGATTTTACCAGAATCAACAAACTTTACTCGTACACAAGAACTGTTTATGAATAACAAGAAAGATTGGAGAAGGTTTGCGAAATTTGAAAGACTTGTTACTACTTGATATTTCGAACAACAATCTCACAGGTGTTATACCAAGTTGGATCGGTGAACTTCAAATGATACATGCAATGTTGATTTCAAAATTTCTGGAAATTTTGGGGTAGTGTTACTCCTACAAGAAAATAAGTTATCACGGGGTATTCCAGACACATTGCTAGCAAATGTTGAAATATTTGATATGAGAAATAACATAATTTCTAGAAATATTCCAGAGTTCATCAACACATAAAGCATTAATATTCTTCTTCTGCGAGGGAATAATTTTAGAGGTTATATTCCTCGCAGATTTTGGTCCCTAAGGAACGTTCACCTTCTAGATCTTGCTCACAACAGACTGAATGGATCAATATCTTCATGTCTTAGCAATACGTCATTTGGCTTGGGGAATATAGATGCATCATCATATGGTTATGATTTTAGAATAGGCTACACTTTAATTAGTTCGAGGTTGGTTCTTATCTAGAAGAGGATTCCACTTCATCAAACAATGATGAAGATTGATTTTTCAAACCTTTTCTTTTTCTAGATCAGTTTAGTATGGATTACAAGGCTTCCACCCCGACGAAGATTGATTTTTCAACAAAGCATAGATATGATTCCTACATGGGTGTGAACCTTGAATACTTTTTTGGAGTATACCTCTTAGAAAATGAGCTGAGCAGCGAGATCCCAATAGAGCTTGGAGATCTTTTGAAAGTACGAGCTCTGAATCTTTCTCAAAAAAACTTATCTGGTGTGATACCAAAAACTTTCTCAGGTATGAAGAATGTAGAAAGCCTTGATCTTTCCTTCAACATATTACATGGTCAAATCCCAAAAGAACTAACAGAGTTGAGTAGTCTCGTGGTCTTTAAGGTTTCGTACAACAATTTATTAGGATTCTGATACGAGCAGATGTTTTTAAGAATCCTTAAGAGAAAAAAGAGAAAGATCTTTATAAATATTGATAGAGTAACTGATAACAATGAGAGATTATACAGTGGAGTTCCCCCACCTCCCCCATTTTAATGATCTCACCAAAGATATCTCTCCCTTTACATTTCATCTCTTATTTATACTATTAGACCGACCATGTGCTCTCTCATCCGTGAGAACCGCTTAACCATATAATAAACTTAACCATAGTCATTTATTTAACTATATGATAATTGTCTTTTCTTAATGACTGGATTATCCTTTCTGCATTTGATTTCTTCTCTTGTAGTGGTATAAGATCGGTGGGTGCTCTGCATCATACCTACCAATACCCCCCATTCAAATCGACCATGTCCTCAAGGTGAAAGGTAAAAAATACAGTAGCAATCTTCTTTTTCTTCCCATGAGGCATCAAAATCTGGTTCTCCCTTCCACTTAATGAAAATTTCTTCTTTTCCACTTCTTATGTTTTTCTTACTCCGATTATCAATTCATGTTCAGCTTCAAGCATTCCCTTACTCGTGAGTTGATTAGGTATTGTTACACCAGTGTGATTATTCCCTACATCCTTTTTCAACTGAGGCACATGAAAAGTAGGATGAATCCTAGTTGATTCAGGGAGTTTCAGCCTATAAGCAACATCACCAATGCGAGCTTCAACAGGATATGGCCCGTAAAACCTTGCAGCCAGCTTTTCATTCTGTCTTTTTGCTAGAGACATACGATGAAATGGCCTCATCTTCAAATATACCATATCTCCCACAACAAATCCTACCTCTCTCCGGTTGCCATCAGCTTGAATTTTCATGGCTTGTTGGGCTTCGTGGAGATATGTTTTGATGAGGTCTAACATCTTAACCCTTTATACCATCCTATTCTCCAACTCCACATTGATAGTAGATCCTTTCTCGTACCTCATTATGGTTGGGGGTTCTCTTCCATACAAGGCCTTAAAGGGGGACATATTAATGGATGAGTGGTATGATGTGTTGTAGTTGTGTTCTGTCCAAGTAAGAAACTTAGCCTAGGTCCTAGGCTTTTCTCCTGCAAAACACCTTAAATATGTCTCCAGGCTGCGGTTAGTAACCCCTGTTTGTCCATCGGTTTCAGGGTGGTATGAGGTACTGAAACAAAGTGTAATTTCTACCAACCTGAACAATTCTCTCCAAAAGTTACTCATAAACCTGGAGTCTCTATCTAACATGATTGTCCTTGGAAATCCATAAATTTTGACAATCTCTGCCATGAATTTTTCTACCGCTTCTATAGTTGTGAAGGGATGCTTGAAACTCAAGAAATGTGAATACTTAGTAAGCCTATCAACCACCAGCATGATAGTATCAACCCCTCTGGATAATGGCAACCCTGAGATAAAGTCCATGTAGAATAATTTTGTCTTTGGCACGTAAAGCAGCTTGCTATGTAGCGTGATAGCTCAGGTTTTTGCCCGAGATAACATTACAAGCGCAAAGAAGTACATTATAGTGGTTTGAAATCGAATCCACAGAAATCAAAGGTAGCACGTAGAATTTCATATCAGATAGCGGGCTAAAATGAAAAAGATGTTTTGGTAAAGATGCAGTAAATTGAAATTTAAGAAGCAAAGAAAATAAAAAAATGACTACGAGGTTGTAAATCAATAAAAGAAGAGTTGGACATTGGGTATTCTCAGGGAAACATTTCATTGAAAACTCAAATTATTGATTAGGGAACATGTTTTAAACCGTCTTGAACTCAAACATAATTATACAATTGATCTACTTCTGTAGTATCAATTCCCTATGAATTAGAAACCTTGAGACTAACTTCCTTTGACTCTCAGATTCTAATCATGCATTATAAACAAGTTTGATAGGTTCAAAATTCACTTAAACATCAACTTCAATTGGCTTAAGATGAATTGCTCATTTATGATTCTTTCAGGCATTTAAACAAACACTTTCCAGGCGTTAAACAACCTAAGATCAGAAATTAAGTGATCAGTTTAATTTCATGCATTACAAACAATCCTACATGAAGATCCAATTGATTAAATCCCTAATCATACAATTCTATGTCAACAAATCATAAATCCATATGCAAGAACCTTAAACCCAACGAATAAACTACTCACTCATGATCAGAGAATCAACACAAATCAAATCAAAGAGAAACATCATTAATTAATAAAGAAATAATAAGGCTTAGAATTCTTCTCGGATTCGAAGTACGAAAGATGATTCTTCTCCTTAAGTCACAAAGCTCTCTCTTGCTCTCAAAAACTCAGACAATAGCAGAATAAAACCTAAAAATCGAGTTTGGGTGTTTAAATATGTAATACGGGTCTTCAATCTTTGATTCTGATTCAAAATAAGTGATTTCGGTCGCGTCGAGACAGGGATCGATTGATCCATGGATAGGGATAGATCGATCCCTGTCATTCTACCAGGATGCTCGTTTCTGCGCATTTGTCTCCTCGTTTCCAGCATGACAGGTGTTCAGAAAAATGGCCATAACTTTTGATCGCACCGTTAGATTTCCTTCAAATCACCTTCACATTAAATCTAACTCTTGTGTTTAGCTTGTGTCAAAATTTCAGCTCGATCCAACGGTGAAAAGTTTGTCAATCAAGCCCAAAATTTTGCAACTTTAGCATGATTCTGCATTCCAAATATCCGTTTTCGGCCCAAATTGTTATGTTTCTCTCCAAAAGAACTTAAAACCTGTAAAAATACTAAAGAACACCAATAGACTCTAAAAAGAACCAAATACATATCAAAACACCATTTTTCTCGAATAAAATATTAGTAAAAACCCATAAAATATGAATACATCATAGCGTCTGATTTTAGTCATCATCATTGTCCAAAATAACACATCGCCAATCCTCTTTTGTGTTTTTGAAACCCCACCATGACCTCCGATCTTGCTATCATGGAACTCATGTAATATAGTCTTGATTATTGTTGATTCTTTGGGCACAACCAGCTTTCCCTTTCTTAGCAACTTTCCTTATACCACAGAATAATCAGGATGAGCCTCATGTTTTGTAGCCAACTCTTCGATTATTTTCTGCAACTCTGGTCCTTATCAACCTCTCTTCTTATGTTTTCTATCTCTATCACTGCAGGTATTGTCAAGGCAAACAATTTTGCTCTTACTCCTCTCCTAGACAATGCATCTACAACCTTATTTTCCAAGCCTGGTTTATATTGGATGTCAAAATCAAAGCCTAAAAGCTTAGTTAACCACCTTCGGTATTCCAAATTAACTTCTCTTTTTTCCAACATAAATTTCATACTTTTTTATCTATTCTCATCACAAATCTTCTTCCAAGGAGGTAATGTTTCCATTTCTTATTAGCTAGCACTATTGCCATCAATTCCCTTTTGTAGATAGACTTATGCTTATCTCTTTCTGTGAGTTCTTGGCTGAAATAAGCTAGAGGTTGTTGATGTTGCATGAGAACCGCACCCAATCCAATCTCTGAAGCATCCGACTCTACCACAAACAACTCATTAAAATCAGGCAAAGCTAACACAAGCACATAGATCATAGCCTGCTTCAGCTGCTGAAAAGCTTTGGCAGCCTCTTTATTCCACTGAAATTTGTCTTTCTTGAGTAACATAGTCAGTGGTTTGGCCACCAGTCCATATCCCTAAATGAATCTCCTGTAATGCCCTGTCAAGCCCAAAAGTCCTCTTAATTCTTAAATATTACTTTGTTCTGTCCAATCTATCATCGCTTTGATCTTATTTGGATCTGCAGCTACACCATCTTCTGAGATAACATGGCCCAAATACTAGATTTTTGTGCTACCAAAATGACATTTCTTTCGGTTTGCAAAAAACTCATGTTATTTGAGAACGCCTAACGCAAACCTCACGTGTTCGTCATCCTCTTCCATGCTTCTACTGTATCTACCAAGATGTCATCGAAGAACACAAGTACCATCTTTCTCTGCCATGTCCTGAAAAGATCATTCATTAGGGACTGAAAGGTTGTCGTGGCATTAGTCAACCCCAAAGGCATGACAATAAACTCGTAGTGCCCATCATGCGTCCTGAAAGCAGTTTTGGGAATGTCTTCGGCTCTGACCCAAATCTGGTAATACCCAGACCTCAAATCCAACTTAGAGAAGAACTTAGCACCTTGTAGCTCATCAAGCAGCTGGTCGATCATGGGAATTGGGTAGCTCTCGGGAATAGTTGCTTTGTTTAAAACCCTATAGTCTACATAAACCTCCAACTTCCATCCTTCTTCCTTACTAGCAAAACGCACTGGCAAAACTATTGCTTATCTGAATTATTCTTTCCGTAATCACCACCTTCACTTGCCTCTCAATTTCTGCTTAATGAGCTTGTGGGTACCTGAAAGGCCTTACATTCACAGGTTCAGCTCCTGGTTTCTGGTTAGTTGTGTGTTCTCTCTCTCTCTAGTTGGTGGTAAATCATGCGGCTCCGAGAAGATAGGGGCAAACTTTTCCAACACCTTCTATATCCCTTATGGTACTGTTTCTTCCCCTGGCTCTACACCAGCTTGCAAGCTGCCATATTCTATTATGATCCGTCCCCCCTCGCTCTTCATTGTTTTCCACATTTCCTTTAGCGACACTGGAGAATTGCAAAGACTCGAATCCCCAATTAAAGTCACTGTTTCACTGCCTTTTTTTAACTTCATTCTTCTTTCCTTCTAGTTAGCTTTAACTTCTCCCAAAGTTTCCATCCACTGAACCCCCAGAATCACATCAACGTTTGTCAAATTCAGATGCAAAAACGGCGATGTAATTGAATAGCTTTGCATCCTTAACTCCACTTTTCGACATAACTATGCTCCCTTAGTTGTTATCCTTGTCCCCATTATCACTTCGTACTTGCTCGTCTCCTCCATAGAAATTCTTAACTTCTGGATAAGGTCCAAAGAGATGAAGTTATGTGAGGCACCACTATCGATCATAATGATGACTTCCTCTCCTTGAATGGTGCCTTTAAGCTTCATAGTCTTTAGAGATAAGATACCCATCAACAATCTGAGAGACAATTTGCCAACTCCATCGGTTACTGCGCATCCTCCGCCTCAATCTCCTCCTCATCTTCCCTTAACTAATACTCTACACCATCATAACCCAATATCACCAACTGCAACTCCTTGTACTTACATTGATGGTTTGGATGATATCTTTCATTACATTTGAAACAAAGTCCCTTTGCTTTCCTTTCTCGCATCTCCAATTTTGTAAATCGCCGGAAAGGAAATTTTTTGCCATCGTTGTTTGGCTTAGGTGAGGGATTTTGACTTCTTCCTCCCGTAGAAGTAGAACGATATGCAGTCATATTAGGCTTAGAGGAATAAGTTTTATTTGGGCTCTTTTGTGAGAAAAACCCTTTTTGCGATGGTCCCAACCCCACGTGCCCTCGTATCTTCCTCCTTGATCGTGAATCGTCTTTTCACTGCCTCTCACAATTTTCCGTGACTGCTACTCCTCCTGACCAGAACACTCCCCACCATCTTCGATAAGTTCATCATTTTTTTCAGTGACATGGGCTCAAGCATCTTCACTCATGCTCTAGTCTTTGGTTTGGGTCCAATCATAAAAGCCATCTCCAAGACCGGATCCGAAATCTCTGGAGCATTCGAAGCTAACGCAATAAAGTCTCGACAATATTGAACCGCCGATTCCTCCTCCTTCAGATTCAAGAGCCTTTCACCTGGAGATGAATTCAATGTCGTAGAAAAGTTCTCTAACACTCGGATCTTCATTTTCTCCCAGCTTGTGAAAGGACTCTGATCCCTCTCCCACCTGTACCAAACCAGTGCCTCATCGTCAAAACACATGTGAACCGCTTGTAGTTTCTCTTCCTCGGTAAAGTCATTGAGCTCGAAGTACTAATCCACCTTCAAAATCCAGCTATATGCGTTTTCCCCGCCAAACAATGGTATCTCCAACCTCCGGATCAGTGGCTATCTCTTCTCTTTTAACATCCCCAGATATCTTTTCGCCTCCGTATGCTGACAGGTTTGTCTGATCTTCACCCATCAACAGATTTTTTCCCGATCACTCTGCTTAACTATGTTTTTGCCTTCGATATCTGAGTCGCAACCTCATCAGGTTTTGCTGCAGTAACGAAGCCTTCTATGACTTCCTCCGACTCCTTTTTGCTATGTTCCTCAATTTTTGTGAGTTTTTGGACAATCTCAGCCAGCAGAGTCTCGATCAAAGACATTTTCACCTTGTTTTCTTCACGATCACGATGTAAGTTGTCCAACTTCTCCTCGATATGTTCCATTGTCTTCGTCATGATACTCAGAAATGTCGGGTCTGATACCAAGTTTGATACGAGCATATGTATTTAAGAATCCTTAAGAGAAAAAAGAGAAAGATCTTTATAAATATTGATAGAGTAACTGATAACAATGAGAGATTATACAGTGGAGTTCCCCCACCTCCCCCATTTTAATGATCTCACCAAAGATATCTCTCCCTTTACATTTCATCTCTTATTTATACTATTAGACATACCATGTGCTCTCTCATCCGTGAGAACCGCTTAACCATATAATAAACTTAACCATAGTCATTTATTTAACTATATGATAATTGTCTTCTCTTAATGACTGGATTATCCTTTCTGCATTTGATTTCTTCTCTTGTAGTGGTATAAGATCGGTGGGTGCTCTGCATCATACCTATCAGATTCATTCCACAAGGAAAACAATTTAACACCTTTGATACACAAAGCTACATAGGGAATCCTTTTCTCTGTGGACAACCAACCAACATAAGCTGCAATAATAATACTTTTCAAGAATCAGATAATGGAGTGGAAGCTGGTGAATACACGATCGACATGGAATCTTTCTACTGGAGTTTTGCTGCAGCCTATGTGACAATAGTTTTTGGAATATTTGCATCTGTGTGAAATAGTATAGAAAAGTGATACTGTATTGAGTTCTCTATAATGAATAACATAGAGAGATATATATACATAACACTTAAACCTATCTCAACTAGGAATATAACTTATCTAAATCTTATGATACATATCTAATAGCTTAATCCTTATCAGAATAGGATATTTAGGATATTTAGAATATTATTCGGTTTGGGCTTCACAGGCTTCACTCCATAATCAGACTTAACGGTTCGTAATAGTTGGTCCGCAAGATATACGTCCTATTTCCCAAGGTATCTCCAATAATCTGTCTCTTTTGATTCTCTTTGGAGGAGAGCTTGGTTTTACATTGTCGATGCTTTCATCCACAAGGTGAGGAACTAGTTTTGGTAAATGACTTTGTCCGAAATTCTTATATTGTCCCCATCTGCTTTATGTAACAAAACCATAAACATAACTTGTCCGTTTGGTTTCTGTGTCCTTTCTTTGTCTATAAAGAAAATGTAATGGCTCAGCTCAAGCTTTTCTTTGAACTTGCTTAGAGGTTTGTTGAATATAATATCTTCAGAATTCTGGAAGTTGCCTGAAAACAGTTTCAAGGTTAATTAAACCCGAGAATGAAAATAAGTATTGATAATTTCTCGGCTTTACATATTTAGGAGCATCTCAAAGACTATCTAAAAAACTACAGTAATTAACAGTAGCAACACCATATGATTGATTATTAATTCACTATCCTGTAGTAAAATTAATACAAAAGAACCAAAAATTAGCTTATGAAGGAGCACGGAAAAAGAAAGACCAGAGACAAACTCTTTGTAATAGTCTTTCTTCAACAACCTAAGCTAGTATACTCCTTGAAGAGAAGCCTCTCCACATCTAGCACCAATCCTGAGATTTCTTTATTGTTAGAGGTGGGTTTAGCACCCCTCCTAACACACCTGGTCCATTCTAAAAAGGCCCGAAGTCATAAGGCCCGAAAACGAACCAGAGTCCGAGTACCCTGATCTCGGCCCACGAAGCCCATCACCGAGCGAGGCCCAGCAAGCCCGCGTACGAACGTACGATCTTGGTAATTAATGCATACGGAAGCGCCGAGGAATCTCGACAGACCACTAAATGCAAAGGTACAGGAGGACCAGCCAAAAAGTCACGGAAAAAGGGGTACGCAGTGATGCAGCACAGCTGGTGCTAGAAGCTGGATTGGAGCTCAGCTCAAGTGACGATGAAATGGAAGATGAAGAGAAGTCAGGTTCAAGTCAGGAACCACTCGAGATGCCCAAGGGTCCAATGACAAGATCACAAATCCGAAGACTTGAAGAGAGACTTCAGGCTCTGGTTATCACCAAGCCAAATTCAATGGAAGCTGGTTTAGATCAACAAATTTATCAGACTTTTAATTATTCGGTTTTAGCTGATTTTAATTAAGTTGAGATTTTTAATTAGATTAGGATTTGGATTTTAATTAATTTTGGTTTAGTCTTGGGTTAGGTTAGGCGAAATTCCTTAACCAATTTAGGTTAAAATTTCGACATAAGGTTTAGTTTTTAGGTTTAAATACTTTCTTTCTGCAGACTTTGTAGAACAACGCTTCTTTTATCAAAAACNTCAGCATAGAACAACCCTACTACTGCAGAGTTCATTCTCTAATAGTTGTTTCTTTGATATGCTTAAAGAAGTTCAGTCTTCCTGATCCAAAGATAACCCATATCCATCGACTTTTCCATC
>OVAN01000472.1:0-59313 GCA_900406275.1 Anastatica hierochuntica
GACAACAAAGGTTCCAAACCTCTTTTACCATCATCTTATGTAAGTGAACGACACAAATATGCATTGAAACAAGATTTTAATTTTTTTTTAATTTTTCTCAAAATCAGTGAGTTAACCCCCTACGAAAATATATAATTTTTGGTAAATGCTCTATATAATGAAGTTTATACTCTTTAGTGTTGTTTAAAAATTTCTAACAACTTTCTACATTTATATTAATGTATGCCAAACTTTCTTTCATGGTACAAAGGCATCATATCTATTTTTTAACAATTAATTTATAAAAACTTCATATACAACCTAAATAAGTGGACTAACCGCTATAAAATCTCTATTATCTAAAGAAACGGAGACAACAAAGGTTCCAAACCCCTTTAACCACCATCCTTTGTCAATGAATAATGCAACTATGCATTAAAACAAGATTGTCATATTTTTTAAATTTTCTCAAAATCAGTGGGTTGACCCCTACGAAAATATAGAGTTTTTTTGGTAAATGCTCTTTATACTGAAGTTTATACTCTTTAGTGTTGTTTAAAAATTTCTAACCACTTTCTACATTTATATTAATGTATGTCAAACTTTCTTTCATGGTGCAAAGGCATCATATCTATTTTTTAACAATTAATTTATTAAAACTCATACACGGCCTAAATAAGTGGACTAACCGCTATAAAATCTCTTTTATCTAAAGAAACAAAGACAACAAAAGTTCCAAACCTCTTTTACCTTAATCTTATGTAAGTGAACGATGCAAATATGCATTGAAACAAGATTTTCATTTTTTTTGAATTTTTCTCAAAATCAGTGAGTAACCCCTACGAAAATATATAATTTTTGGTAAATGCTCTATATACTGAAGTTTATACAATTTAGTGTTATTTAAAAATTTCTAACCACTCTCTACATTTATATTAATGTATGCTAAACTTTCTTCCATGGTACAAAGGCATCGTATCTATTTTTTAATAATTAATTTATTAAAACTTCATATACAACCTAAATAAGTTGACTAACCGCTATAAAATCTCTTTTATCTAAAGAAACAAAGACAACAAAGGTTCCAAACCTCTTTTACCATCATCTTATGTAAGTGAACGATGCAAATATGCATTGAAACAATATTTTCATTTTTTGAATTTTTCTCAAAATCAGTGAGTTAACCCCTACGAAAATATAGAGTTTTTTTTTTTGGTAAATGTTCTATATACTGAAGTTTATACTCTTTAGTTTTGTTTAAAAATTTCTAACCACTTTCTACATTTATACTATGTATGCCAAACTTTCTTTCATGGTGCAAATGCATCATATCTATTTTTTTACAATTAATTTATTAAAACTTCATATACAACCTAAATAAGTGGACTAACCGCTATAAAATCTCTATTATCTAAAGAAACGGAGACAAAAAAGGTTCCAAACCTCTTTGACCATCATCTTATGTAAGTGAACGATGCAACTATGCATTGAAACAAGAGTTTTCTTTTTTTCAATTTTTCTCAAAATCAGTGAGTTAACCCCTGTGAAAATATAGTGTTTTTTTTGGTAAATGTTCTATATTAGTTTATATTCTTTAGTGTTGTTTAAAAATTTCTAACCACATTCTACACTCTTATATTAATGTATGCTAAATTTTCTTTCATGGTACAAAGGCATCGTATCTATTTTTAACAATTAATTTATTAAAACTCATATACGACATAATTAAGTGGAGTAACCTATATACAATCTCTATTATCTAAAGAAACGGAGACAATAAAAGTTCCAAACCTCTTTGGTCATCATCCTATGTAAGTGAACGATGCAACTTTGCATTGAAACAAGATTTTTTTTTTTTAATTTTTCTCAAAATCAGTGAGTTAACCCTTACGAAAATATAGTGTTTTTTTGGTAAATTCTCTCTACAAAACATTTTTTTTTTTTGGTCAAAAGTAAGATTTTATCGTTTCTTTATTTTGTCCACAAGACTTTACTTAACAAAAGTATTTTAACAAGTCAAAATTTATTGTGCTTTTAAACCTATGAAAATAAACTTTAAATAATTGATGAATTTTATTACATTTTTTATTATTATCAAAGAAATTTCAATAAATAACAACAACAAAATATTCCTACATATAGTGTATCCTATTTAGCTATTGCAAGCAAAAAGGTAATTAAATTGCCTAATAAGTAACAACTAACCTTTAATTATAACAAACAAAAAAACATCGAAAGAAGTAATAAATTTCGAGCTAGACCGAAACGGGCACATTAACCGGTTCGGTTACCTCGTTAATGACCAGGTCCGCTCGGGCTTGGACCGGAGTGCTTACCATATCCAAGTGTTTCACTCCGGTCCACGAACCGATGACCTTCACCACCAGAACTAGGACCTGACTCCTTGATCGCCCCAAGTGACAAACCATCAAAGAACTTAGCCACGAGCTTCTCTTCGGTTTTCGTTAAACCCAACGGACGAGCCTCGACCACAAGAACCGAACCGACCAACATTAAAACAAGAACCAAACCCAAAACAACTTTGTTCATCATCGTTTTCTTTAAGTGGTTTTGAGTAATTAAAACAAAAATGTTTTTATAATCACTAAAGAGATATGTTAGTATTTGTTGTGGAGAGTTTGTGAACTAGGAGTTTGGTTATATATAGTAACGTGGAGAGACTTGATAGAGAAGAAAAGTTTGAATTTGTAGTTTGACTTCATAAGTTTAGAATTCAACAGAACGTGAGATTTGAATTTACATAACTTCCTGGGAAAATGCAAAAGGTTGCTTCTTGTTCTTGATCACCTAACTTTTTAAAATAATATATAGTTTGAGAAAATATATTAAAAAAAAAAGAAGCCATCAACGAGGAATGGAGATTAGTGTTTGTTTTTTTTTCTTGTCATAAGAAATAAAATAATTTAAGTTTTGTTTGTGATCGTTTGGAGCAGACTTTTAGTTGTGCATGAATTCATCAACTCTAGTATATGTTATTTTATGTTTTTTTATAATCAATTTTTTATGTTATATCTTGGCCGGGTTATTTTATGATTATTCCTATAAATTATAATAATTTAAACGTATTTTTTAATCAAAAATCAATAATTAAATATGTAACAAAAGATTTAAAATTTAAGATATAAAAGAAATTAACAGTCGAAGTAGTTTTTAGTTGAAAAGTAATGTTGTTAGGTGCATGAAAACATGATCGTTCAATGTCTCATAAGTTCAAACGCCAATCTAACTATTTACTTTTCTTGTTTTTTTTTTTGATAATTTATTTACTTTTCTTGTTTCTCACATTGTTCTTGTTTTTATTTCAATTCAAAGTTAGCCTTCTTTGAAAAAATCACGAGTAAGCTCATTTTGATCATGTTTTTTGAATTTTCAACATTTGAATATTTTTTTCGAAACTATTATTATTAAAAGTAATAATGTAATCTAGTAATTTTGTAAATTACATGCATCTAAAACTTTATTACTTTTAAATATATGTGAATCTAAAACTTGCTAAGAATCCTATTTAAATGGGCCTTTGGAATTATAATGAGCCCATAGTATTGGGCTTTTGTCTCTTATCTAAGAGTATTTATTAATTTTGTTTTATGTGAGATTTAAATTTTGTTAGATATTTTTTAATTTTACCATTTTCGCAAATTTTGATAACAAAACAAAAGCAAAAGAAGCGACGAAATGAGATCACAATGAGTTCATATTACAACATCTTTCGTTTTCGTTACAACGACTCTCTTCTTCTTCTTCTTCTTCTTCTTCTTCTTCTTCTTCTTCTTCTTCTTCTTCAACCTTCGTGAGATTTGAATCATCAATGGAGGTTTGATCACAAGTTCAGAGAACTCAAATCATCGACTATGGAATCAGTTGCATTTCCTTTGAAACCTACTCTCCATCTCGCTCGAGTCAATTCCTTCGTACTTCTTCAACCTATCACTCTTCCGATTCGTTACTCTTTCTCTCTTCGTCTTCCCCGACGCTCATTTCGTTTGCTGAAAAACGCCGCCTGCGACCACCATCGTCACCACGAGCACGATCACCACCACCACCACCACCACCATCTACATTGCTGTTCTGTGAAATCAACGGTCTCTAGTTATCCTCAGAAATGGTTAATCGAGTTCGCTAAAGCTATCGGATGGATCCGATTAGCCAATTTCCTCAGAGAGCATCTCCGTCTTTGTTGCTCCTCCGCCTTATTGTTCCTCGCCGCCGCTGCTTGCCCTTACTTGATGATCCCTAAACCCTACATTAAGCCGCTTCAAATCTCCTTCATGGTTGTTGCTTTCCCTCTTGTTGGAGTATGGATTCTCACTCTGTCTCTCTCTAATCTCGTTTTTTTTGTGAGATGATTCAACGATAAGCTTAGTGGTAATGAATTTAGATTTCAGCATCTCTTGACGCACTAATGGATATAGCTGGAGGAAAAGTGAACATCCATGTGTTGATGTCACTAGCAGCTTTTGCATCTGTGTTTATGGGAAACGCTTTAGAAGGAGGGTTGCTTCTTGCCATGTTCAATCTTGCTCATATCGGTGCGAATCAACTTGAACTCTGAAGGTTTCTAGAATATGTTTTTGAGGCTCTCTCGAGTTTATATAGTATGACATTTTCTTCTGCAGCTGAGGAGTTCTTCACTAGTCGATCGATGGTGGATGTTAAAGAGTTGAAGGAGAGTAATCCAGATTCTGCATTGGTGATTGATGTGGATAATGACAATGCACTAAACTTCTTCGATTTGTCTTACAAAAGCGTCCATGTGCAAAATGTAGAAGTTGGATCCTACATCTTGGTAGGAACTGGTGAGGTCTGTGGTTTCGATTTCTTGAGTTTCTTAAAACCTTTTATATATTTTTCGTAGCGGCTCACCATTGGGATCATTGTATTTGTTTAGATTGTGCCTGTGGACTGCCAAGTATATCAAGGTAATGCAACCATAACAATTGAGCACTTGACTGGGGAAGTCAAGCCATTGGAAGCAAAAGCTGGAGATAGAGTGCCTGGTGGTGCAAGAAATCTAGATGGCAGGATAATTGTGAAGGTATATGATTTGACTATATTCGTAATACTTCAGCTTGCGTTAAGTTTGAATTCTCAAGGCTGTGGTTCTTCAAATGGACTATGATCAGGCTACAAAGGCGTGGAATGAGTCGACACTAAATAGGATTCTTCAGCTGACTGAGGAAGCAAACTCTAATAAACCCAAACTTCAAAGATGGCTGGATGAGTTTGGTGAGATTTACAGCAAGGTGGCTGTTGTTTTATCCATTGCTATCGCCTTACTTGGTCCAATTTTGTTCAAATGGCCATTTATCGGCACCACAGGTATGTATATTTACTCTTTGGAGAAATTTGATAAAGTGATCCTTTCCTTCTTTTTCTTGAGATGGGTTTGACTTACTTTGATTGTTGTTGCTGTTTGATGCTGCACAGCATGTAGAGGATCTGTTTACAGAGCATTGGGACTTATGGTGGCGGCATCACCGTGTGCCTTAGCAGTTGCTCCATTGGCTTATGCTACTGCTATCAGTTCCTGTGCAAGAAAGGTATTCTTTCAGGCTGACATATTCTTTCATAAGATCCCAATCATAAACCCTACACAAAACATAGATGAACCCTCCAAGCTTGCACAACATTAATCTGAAATTTATCTGCATATATTTGCTGTGTAGATGTATCTTCACGTGTTAGCTTTGCCCTATTTATAGGGAATATTGCTGAAAGGTGGACAGGTACTGGATGCTCTAGCTTCTTGCCATACCATTGCTTTTGACAAAACCGGGACCTTAACAACTGGAGGCCTTACATGCAAAGCGATTGAACCCATTTATGGGCATGACGCAGGAAATAATGCGAGTGTAACTCCTTGCTGTATGCCAAATTGTGAAAAAGAAGCCTTAGCCGTAGCAGCTGCTATGGAGAAAGGTACCACACATCCTATTGGAAGGTATTGTTTGCAGTTTAAAAAAAACTCTTCTTACGCGGTTTTAGCTATCCCAAATTCTAACTTTATACAAAGTCTTTAGAGTTTCAGTGTGTGTCCTTTTCATCATTCAAACTCTAAGAATAGATTTTTTCCAAAATTAGCCAACTTATATAACTCGCGGTTATTCCAGAGCCATGGTAGATCACAGTGTTGGGAAAGACCTCCCTTCTGTTTCTGTTGAAAGCTTTGAGTATTTCCCTGGTAGAGGACTTACTGCTACAGTTAACTGTATTCAGGTGCAAGCAAATTATTTGCTACATTCTGTCTATTTCATTATTATCTGTAACCAATCTCTTACTATAACTGTGACTGCTTTGTCATGCAGTCGGTGACTGAAGACAGTAAACAGAAGAAAGCGTCTCTTGGTTCAGTAGAATTCATTACTTCACTCTTCGAATCGCAAGTCGAATCTGGAAAGATCAAGGATGCCGTGAGTTCCTCTTTGTACGGGAATGACTTCGTTCATGCCGTTCTTTCGCTTGACCAAAAGGTATATTTTTCTTAATTTCAAGCCAGGTGGTGTTAGGCCTTATGAGCTTGCAACTCTGTTTACAAGGTAACATTAATTCACCTCGAGGACCAGCCTCGTCCAGAAGTATCAGAAGTTATAGCAGAACTTAAAAGCTGGGGTAGACTCAGGATAATGATGTTAACCGGAGACCACAAGTCGAGTGCTTGGAGAGTTGCAAATGCTGTCGGTATTGATGAAGTGCATCACAACCTAAAACCAGAAGACAAACTGAATCATGTCAAAAACATCACAAGAGATTCAGGTGGTAATGATCTCCGTAAGTAAAGGATAATACTACAACTATACGGCTAAAACTAGACTCAGGTGATGATTTTTTGGTTTAGGCGGAGGTCTAATCATGGTGGGAGAAGGAATAAACGATGGTCCAGCTTTAGCAGCTGCAACTGTTGGGATCGTTATTGCTCAACGTGCAAGTGGAACTGCTATAGCGGTTGCTGATGTTCTGCTGCTCCGAAACAGCATCACCGGTGTTCCATTCTGTGTCGCCAAATCCCACCAAACAACATCACTGGTACTATAACAAAATCTCTGAAACCAAAACCAGATTACATTCATTAACAATTCATCATTTCGCAGGTCAAGCAAAACGTAGTTCTGGCGTTAACTTCGATATTCTTAGCCACACTTCCATCAGTTCTTGGGTTTCTTCCTTTGTGGTTGACGGTAACCATGAATCTTCTCTCTGAATCCCTTTCTCTAGGCTTTTAGCTCACTCATATTTTGATTCGCAGGTACTGTTACATGAAGGTGGAACACTTCTTGTGTGCCTTAACTCCATACGCGGTTTAAATGACCCCTCCTGGTCATGGAAACAGGACATAGCTCATGCGATCAGCACTTTCGACTCGCGGAGATCCATCTTCCACAACAACATTTCAACCACTGCAGAACCTGCTGCACATTAGGTAACTCTTGGTTTAAGTTTCATAGAATACAAAACGTATATTCAAAATATGTATGAAATGAGCTTATAGCCTAATGGTTGGTACTAGTTACAAACCATTAGGCTATGAGCTTAGTGTGTTATATAACTATAACATACTAAATAACTTGTTTTTGTAGATTAATAATGTTCATTTTTATAAAATATGAAAATTTATATGATGAATGTCATCAAATCTAAGACATGTAATGATTCAAGTTTTTCCAATGAACTGAAACTTTGGCTTTCTTTTTCTCATTTCGCTGTACATTGAAGATTATTTTCTCGAGAAAATATTTTGATTCATCTCTAACATCTTTCTTTTCAAAAATTCTCTCTTCTTCTTCTTCTTCTTCTTCTTCTTCTTCTTCTTCTTCTTCATCGTTCTCACTCACTACTCGATCTTCCCTATCCCAATGAACTCTCTAAACCCTACATTACCACCATTGGTTCCTTGCACCATACACGAACTTCCTCCTCCTCCTCCTCCGCCGTTACTTCGCTGTAAATCCGCCATGTAACTCCTCACCTCCGTCTTAATCATCTCCTGCACCACCGCCATGAAATCTCCACTAAATCCCGAAATCCCTCCATGCTCTCCTTCTTTCCTCACCGGAGATAGATTCTCTGTGTTCGCCGGCTCAATCATCTCGTTGACACAAGGAAGAGACAAACTCAAAGAAGTCTCTGGATCTTTCACCGTCGATTCAATCGCCACTCCGCCAGCTCTCGCCGTCGGCTTGAAAACGTGAGTAGTCGACGGCAGCAACGCAGGTCCACTAGATTGCTCGCTGACGTCAGATCCCGACGGACTTCCGGGACTCATAAACAAATCCGTCGACACAACTCCTCCACCGCTCGCCGTCCGTTTTAACGGCTGCTCATCCGTCAGATTACCATCATACCCTCCATTTCCACAACTCTGTCCTTCGTCGGAAACCCAACCGCCGCCGCCGCTGCATTTCCGCTTCAGCGTCGAGTTCCAATGATTCTTGATCGCGTTATCAGTTCGACCATTAAGAAGCCGAGCGATCGTCGCCCACTTATTACCAAACCGCGCGTGAGCTCGTATAATAGTATCATCTTCCTCCGCCGTGAAAGCACGATGCTCAACATCCGGAGAAAGCTGATTACACCACCGGAGACGGCAAGATTTGCCGGAACGTCCAGGGATCGATTTGCTAATGAGAGACCAGTTCCGTGGTCCATGCTTTTGAACAAGCGTCTGCAATAGATCGTCTTCTTCAGGACTCCATGGTCCTTTTATCCGATCCATTTCTTTTCGGGTCGAACCAGACATCGCTCGGATCTTCTTAATCGGATCTTTTAAAACGCCAACGCCTTCTCTTTGTTTCGATTTGAAGAAACGATTTTGAGATGATAAAAGGAGTTAAGAGGAGAGAGTATTTATACGAGATTTGATGGTTGGAAGGGTCACCGGTTCTACCGGTAAGTTTTTTTCCTCGTTATTTAACAGTAATTATCCGTTTCCTAACTTAAATTAACCGTAATTTGAAACAGAATTTTCAAAATTCAATAGTCAAATCTAATTGTTGTAAAGACATAATTAGATAAATTATATAAAGTCTTAAAACAACACTTAATTTGACTTATGAAAGTAAGAGAAAATTAATTAATTTTACAGTAACTGCAAAATTGGATTTAGTTATATACGTAATTGTGCTATTAAAGATGTAACGTGAGTAGTATGATAAAACGCAACTATAACGTATTTTTTCAGGACGTTAAGAAACAAATAAAAAAAAGCGTTTGCGATTGGCGGTGTGATTGGGGAAACGCGTTTGTCTGTTTGTGTGTGTGACGTTAAAATCAAAGAGAGAATCTTCCACGAAAACAGTTGGGGATTTGGGATACAGCTGTAAATCGACACGTGTCAGCTGAATATGTCTGAGTGTACTTGTGGTACTAAAGAGCGTTTCACAGGTGGTGCGTTTTGTTTCCAATCATTTTGTTTTTTTTTTCAGTTTTTTCTCTTTTTTTTATGTGAAGAAATTTCGTTTTCAATTTAAAAGATCTGACGCAGACCCAAAAAGAAAAATTGAGTTAAGAAATTAATAATAGAATATCCACTTACTGAGGATTTTAAATTATTTTAATTTATTAAAACTTCTGGTCATAAAAAATGGTTTCTTATATTATTTTAATATTAAAGAATATGCGTAAAATATAACAAATTTTTTTTACAAAAGCCGTACAGAAATGGTTTTATCTAATTATCTTTATCTTTAGTGTATAGCAAAAGCTGGCTAGTTAGTGATGAGATCATTTTTTTAATATAATCTTCACTTTTACTATGCATGACTTTTCTTACACCAATACAAGTATATTAAACCCATAAAGAGTGGTGCAAAGAGAATTGAACTAAGAACAATTTAAAAAACACCAAGTTATGGTGTTTGCATATAAATATGTTTAGGTATTCAAAACAAAAACCAAAACTTTCTTAAAACTATAAAACCAATCTTTTTTGGCACAAAATAAAACCAATAAAAAGCATTTTTATAGGAAATAAAATTAAGTGGGAGTATAACAAATAAACTATACGATTTTGTTTTGGTTAGATTCTTTAAGACTTTTTTGAGTTCAGTTCAGACTGAGGAAGACAGCCTGTTTGCCATTATTATTATTATATTTTTCAGTTATTTCAATATAAAATACTAAAAAAACAGACATAAATTAGGATGATGTAATAAAAAACGACAAAAACAGTTCGCGAATCGGAGAAAGGATCGTTACTGTTTACAAGTTAAAACTAAAAAACAAGAGAGAACAGGCTGTACTCTGTTCCCTTTAACGGCCATTTCCCCCACCTGCCGGTAACCCACCCACTCCTCTTTTCTTCTTACTCTCTTCGGTTCATCGAAAAAAAATTATCCGATGTGGTCAAGAGACGGATTCATGACGTTAACACGTTACGAGTTCGATCCTTTATTATGTGAAACTACAACACATTTGTTTTTGGACATCACACGGGTTATCTTTACTTTCGACCCATTTGCAAACCTGAAGAGTGAACCTCGTGGACGACTTTTTCTCAGAGATTAGTATGGCCTCTTTAATATGAGATTACCCTGAATTATCAAAACTAAAATAGAATTTTTAAAATTTTTTTAATGTATTTCTATTATTTAATGATAATAAATTGTTAAATTTAAAAATTTTTTGATTAAAACTATTAGATTAAAATTATAAGAAATGGTTTATTCAACATAAAACAATTTCTAATCTTTTTTCCTTCCCATAAAATATTTTAGCTAATTTATAAGAGCCGATACATATTTGAGTTTTTGAATAGTTGTAGTAGACATACATATAAAATTTTATATTGACAATATTGAAGTAAATGTGTATGATTTTGTGATGTTTTTCTCTTTTATATTTATATTTTTTAAGTTTTCCAACTCAAAAAAAAATAACTATGGTTGAAATAGTTCATGTCTTTTTATATATTATTGACCTATTTCTATTAATAATCTATTATTTTTATGTCGGAAAAAAAAATCTATTATTTTTATTTGTGGTGCTACACTTTTATAGTAGAATGTATTTTGTGTGGAATACTTTAAACCGTACATGAGTCGTGTACCGCACAGAAACAAAACGCACATGTTCCTTTACCAAAAGAGAGCTTCTCGTAAGCTTCCGCATACTCTTTAACTAATTAAACAAAGATTTACTTACAAAAAGTGTTATTAAAGAGGGATGTAAAAGAAATTATTATAAGATTCTGTCTAATTAGTATAGCCAAATTGTAGTAGGTTTAAGACAAGATGTGTGTAATTAATGAAGATATGGTAATAAGATTTTCCCTTATTGGTCCATCGTATCTACAACCAAATTCTTTCTTACCATAATTTTCTAGATAAGTCTATAACCACTAATTATTTCATTGATTTTAATTCCTTAGTATATTCTTATTCGAATATTATTGTTATTGACCGAGTACATGATCTGTAAATGTACGTTGTATTCACTTCACGTGAGATTTGATTAGTTTTGACTCTATCTTTTTTCTTTGATACCCTACACATTTTGTTAAATGGTATGCATACTAAGTAACCAAACTTTTATATGCTTCTAAGTGTAGTTTTTGTCCCCCTCTTTAGAAAATTATGCATTCTCTAAAATATGCATGTGCATGTTTTCGCTGCACTTACGCTTCTTGATTTCGTTGGCTTTATTGTTCTTCAACTTTTATTATATGTGATTTACATTTGCATTTTGAAGTGTCAAACCTAGTAAATGTAATTTGTTTTTTTCTTTTAGCTTCCGATTTTTTACCGGCTTATAGCCGCAAAAGTTTTGTCTAAAATTCGCTAGCTCTTGGTTCCGAAAAAATTATGTCTTTACCGGCTTTGTGTAGTCCGAACGTTTTAATCTAAAAAAATCCATCCATTGGAAAGAGAAAAACGACTCATTATACATGACGAGATGACATCATTGTGAATGACCATATATGTTTTTTTTTTCCAGTTATAAGGTTTTATAAAGCTAATATGTACCTTAGTGTGTTTTTATAGACAATATTTAGTTGATGCATTACATTAAAATACTAGTACTACCTTCAAAATATTCCAACTCTTTCATTTTGAATAAGAATATAAATTGTTTATTACGGATTTTGAGGGGAAACTCAATTATCTAAGTTATATATTCTTCCACGAGTAAGGAAATTATTCTGTTTGGACTGTTTAAAATTCAATTATGTAAACTCACATCGAGACGTAATGTCTACTTTTGTCGAGAGAAAAGCATGTGACTCTCTCATTTCATTATAAAGCTATTTCTCGAAATGGCTTTGTTTTACTTTTCTAAAGTCTTTTTTTCAAGTTCAATGTATGTGCGAGCATATTCATCTCTTGTTTGATATATCTATTTGTTCAAAGTCGGACAATTATAAAACGTTATTGTCTAGAATATATCGTTACTATCAACTCTAACTAAAATTGATCTAAGTAACAAAACTATATCACATTTTGTTGTGGTGTTTTTCAGTTTTGACAGTTTCCATTAAATTGTTTTCAACTGCCATGAACACGTGAAAGCAACGATCAATCACGTGCGGTCTTGTTCCCACCGGTGAGACAGCTCGACCGGCGGACCAAGCCTAAGTCTTAAGATTGGTATTATTGTAATTTCGAAATCATGGAGATGGGAGCTAGCTTAAGTGAATCTCCTCTTTGATATGGTGGTTGAGTTGAGTCCACACACTCAACTCATATTTTTTTATTCTTATGTTTAGTAAATTAAATACTTCATATGTATCTAAATTATTTGCATGGATGATTATGATTCAGTTACCATTAATAATAGTTTGTTTACTTTAATTATAGCTAATTCAACCAATAAAAAATCAAATGGTAGAGTACTAATAATCATAAACACCAAACAATATTGAATTTTTGCATAGAAATGTAAAATAATCATTAAAATTAACACAAAAACACTCTTAAGATATCGATTAATTTGAAACGGAGGAAGTAAGTAATGAAGTGGAGCCTTGTGCTTACTTTTGGCCTCTCACATGACATCTTCCGTCCAATATTCGTCCTTTCAAGTACTCTCAACCTTTCTATTTACTTTTCTTTTTCATATCTAAATTAATATTTTAAGGGTTTATAGATATCTAACTCCCACTAAAATTAAGCATTCGGCGCTTGTAATTTTTTTTTCGAATCTTTAAACATTTTCTATAAATTATTCTTAGAACAAAATATTTTAGGCCGTTTCAAGTTTAAATTTCTTCCTGTCCAAAATTATAGTAGAAAAAGAATATAACGGAGCACTAAAAATATACAATATGACGAAATGAGCGTCAACATTAGATCCGAATTCATAATAAAATGAAAAGAAGAAGATGTAACTTGAAAATCAATAGAATGTTATCTTATAGACACCATCGGAGTCTTTAACAATAGTTTAATATATTTTTTTTGAATAGTGAAGGATCCTATTAAAAAATGCATGTCCAATGGTGTACTCCATTTGAGAGTTTTTAATAAAAAAATATTAAAATTTTAAAAAAACTATTTTCGATTACTCGTTCAGTTTCGGTTCGGTTCTTTCGATTTTCGGATATATTCAGATATTTTCGGGTATTTTTTGATATATTTTCGGGTATTACGCCCAATCACAGAGAGCCACATGACTAAGGATTCGATCCTTAAAATCCTTAGTTAAGGATCGATCCTTCAGTGAAACGAGATTTTTAACGAGAATTTTAATGTTATTATATTGCTATTTACCTAAGTTTAAGAGCTAAGAAACGGTGATCATACCGCGTTGTAGCTGCTCTTACAACTAAGTGAAATCACATACATAATTTTGAAGCTTACATAGAATAGAGATTCAAATATGATAGAATGCTATATTATAGGAACGACCACGTCTATATATTATAGGGCCTTTGCGGCCTATTATCTAAAATTACATTTTGGCCCAAAAGATAACACGATTCATCTTTCGAAAAAAATTGATTCTCCAATCTCTAAACAAGGGCCAGTCCGAAGAAGATTATCGTGTGGTGGTGTTACCATGTGTTTGGAGATTACAAAGATCAAAGAGTTTTAAAACTTTAAAGATAATTATGAATCAATATCATTTCTTATCTTTAAGAATACTATAATATGGATCTTCTTCTGTTTTTTTTAATAAAAAAATTATCGTTTATGATCATACCAATAACATTCACGTCACAAGAAACAGGCTAAGATCAGTAGAACACAGAAGCACACTAAAACACAAGTTCATAATGAATAAATACGCTTGTGATGATTAGTATTAACTAATAAGAAAACTTTTAAGTTTTGCATTTGAAGTAGTTTAGAAGGTACCGTCAGTTACATGGTGACATTAAACTTAAATTTAATATCGAATTAATTATTTCTAAATTGGTCTATATGCCTAATCTCTAGGCTCTTTCTACATTTCCTTTTCATATTTGATATATGTATATACACATATATAGTAAATGAGAATGCAAAACATAAAACAAGAGAAGAAAATTGTACGTAAAGATTTACATGCATCCATGCACAGTTTTAAGGTTTTTTATTTGGTAAAATTTAGTTAAAAAAAAAAAACTTAAAAGAAACTGTTTGCAAGGTTGTACATATACATTTGTACGTGTTTATGGATTTAATAATTCTTATTTGACTAGAGAAGTTTCAACGTAAAAAAAAGAAAATAAATTCTATTTTTTTCAGTAGAAAGTAAATAAATAATAGTTGGAGTTATAGTAGTAGTATAATTTTACATTTTTGTAGTGAATAATAATGACAATGTAGTATCAAACATACAGACCAACAAGTGGAATCAACTTTTTAATCACGGGATTAAAATCCCTTAACCCGATGTCCTAATTGGTATTTTATTTTGATTACTTTGATGTCACATATTGTCATATCTCGATCACGTGCCCTTACCAATTCAAACACTTCATACTTGCTAAAAAAAAAAGATTAAACGAACGTATAATATCAGAACAACCATTTTTAATTAGTAAATCCAAATTGGATATAAGTGATTAGTATCAATGGAATTTCCAAAGAGATTGGTTCATTGTAGTTTAGGAGTTTGATGAACTTTATTACACAACACGTAGAGAATAAGAGAAACAAGATCCGCATTTCAGGCAACAAGTAACGAGTTTAGTTTAGTCACTTTGCTTCTTCTTACTTCAAAATCACAAAGCAAGTTCCTAGTTCCAAAGTCTAAACTCTAAAGTTAACTTTTGAATATTGAGAAAATTTATAGTTTACTAATTACACAACTTGAACATTAGGTTTTCATGGTTTACATAAGAATATTGATGACAATGTTGATGTAAACCAATAGGTTATAAACCATGCTTATCATATTAAAACATACATTTCTCTATAAGAATGAAAAACAAAGAAACTTTTGAAGGAAATAAAAGTCAAATGGGAAGAAAATAAAGGCAAATAAGCAGTGATGGAGCTAAAGCAATACTTTACTCTTTTGATTATGAATCATTTGATTTGACCTCCACTTGCCTTGGCCTTTTATACTTGGTATTTTATTGCAATCAAAAATAACACAATTAGCACATAACATGAGTCATGAGTTATCGAGAACAAACTCTTTGTGGTATTTTAAGTAGACTTAAAACTCATGAACCTATGTTTCCAAGTTACCATTTATACATTCATCATTTAGAAGTTTGAAGAGTTTGGAGCTTTTCTTGTGATATCATTTATACATTCATCATTTAGAATTTTGAAGAGTTTGGAGCTTTTCTTGTGAGACCGAAACTTTAAGTTTTCGGAATAAGGTAAATTTTAGTTCAAATAGAAGCGTTTTCGTAGAAATTTCTAATGTTTGTGTTTCAAAGTATATGATTAAATTATACTATTCATCTTTTGTAAAAAAAACACATCTTTGCCTAAGAAGCAAGAACATCTCTAATGTACTAATGAAGTGGTACACTAGAGATGCGATATTGCAAAAGACTCTATTATAAAAATAACAATGCTTGTTTGTTGCTTTTACTATTAGATTTACTATAACTAAAGTGTGTTTCAACAACTATTTTGATTTTTTAATCAACTTAATTAGTTATTTATTCAGAAGTGGGTAAAACTAACACACCGACCGACATTTTACTAAATAAAATCTTTTAAAAATGGTGCAAGAAAGCTAATTAAAAAAGATAAAGGAAAAAGAACAGCAATCGAGTGAAATGATAAACATAATTATACACACCCCTTTTATATTCTTATGAACTAGTCACCAAATTAAAAAGTTATTTAGAATGAAGAGTATTCGTAGATAATTTGTTTTTTTCTTTGTTATATTATTTTAAAGCATAAGGACCCTCAAATTAAAATCATCTATAACTTATAGACAAAACTGATTTTGTTATAAAGAAGTTGTTTGGAGAATCTCCGTGACGGTTTAATACAAAAAAATAACTCATAATAATAATAATCATAAAACAGCAAATAAAATAAAAGCAGCACATGCAAGCCATTTGCTCAAAGGATATATAAGTCTTGTAAGAACCCATTAACAAAAAGCTGATAATAATGATCAAAATACAGCAGAGACATTCGAACCAAATTATAAAATATATAAAACATTTCCTTAAAAGAAATTAAGCTAGATTCGATTTTGATTGTTTGATCTACTTGTTATATGAACAGAAAAAACATAAAACTAGAGGATCTATGTAAGTCAAAAGGAAAAAAATAGAATTTAAACAAGCTGTAACTGCAGATCATCATGTTATGTCTTTTAGCTATTAAATCCTATGACCTATAAGATTCTACTTATGTTCTGTAGTTTCTTACTATATTAAATAATACTATATACACACACACATATGTGTATATATACATATAACTAAAGAAAAATATCAAAACATTATTAAATAACTTTTAAGGTATTTTTTTGTAAAAAAAACTTATCTTTTAGTAATATTTTATTTTTACTATTCATACAAAAATTAACCCGCAATATAACTTACAATATAATCCATTTAAATTTTAATTTAGCTACCGATAATCCAATATCAAAATTTAAAAGCAATTAAATTTAAAATATATTAGAATTTAAAATCAAACCGATAATTGTATAAAATCTAAAAATTTTAATAACAATACAATAGATTATATTACTGATTAAATTATATTTGGTAGGAAGATAAAATTGTAAAATACTTTTAAAAAAAAATCTTTTTTATTTATTGTCTTGTCTTTAAATTATAAAAATAAAATGAAATCCAAATACTTACGAAGTGAAGAAACGCATTGATTATAGTATTTATAAACTTGTGCAGATTTTGCAGAGAGAAAGAGAGAGCAAGGTTTGGTTTGGTTTCGTTGCGTGAGCTGTTTCTCTTTCACATTCTTTAAACCTTTCTTCTTCTTCTACCTCTTGAACTCTCTCTCTGTCTCTCTCTCTCTCTCTCGAGCGATGTGGTCTCTTCCTTGAAAGCCATGAAAATAGACTTAGTTTCATCGATCTTCTTCTTCTTCTCTTGCCTTGTTCGTGTCTCCTCTGGTTTAAACTCTGATGGAGTTCTCTTGATGAATTTCAAATACTCTGTTCGTCTTGATCCTCTGTTTTCGTTGCAGTCATGGAACTACGATCACGACAATCCCTGTTCATGGCGAGGTGTGTTGTGTAATAACGATTTCAGAGTCGTGACTTTGTCTCTCCCAAACTCCATGCTTGTCGGTTCGATTCCTCCTGATCTGGGTTTCCTCCAAAACCTTCAAAGTCTCGATCTTTCAAACAATTCTCTCAATGGGTCATTACCGGTTGAGTTTTTCACCGCCGGTGAACTTCAGGTTCTTGATTTATCAAACAACTTGTTTTCCGGCGAGATCCCTGCGACGATCGGCGATATGCACAATCTCCAGATGCTAAATCTCTCCGACAACATCTTGGCGGGAAAATTACCAGCCAATTTGGCATCTCTTGAAAACTTGACGGAGGTTTCTCTGAAGAACAATTATTTCTCCGGCGAACTTCCCGGCGGATGGAGATCAGTTCAATTTCTAGACCTCTCCTCGAATCTGATCAATGGTTCATTACCACCGGATTTCTCCGGCGACAATCTCCGGTACTTGAACGTCTCGTATAACCAAATATCCGGCGAGATTCCTCCGGATATCGGCGCCGGTTTCCCGGAAAACGCCATTGTCGATTTCTCCTTCAATAATCTAACCGGTTCGATCCCAGATTCTCCGGTTTTCCTTAACCAGAAAGCGATTTCGTTTTCTGGTAACCCGGGTTTATGCGGAAGTCCGACCCGGAACCCGTGTCCTATCCCCTCCTCTCCGGCCACCGTCTCCGGCGCCGCCGCCACACCGTCGTCTACGCCTGCACTCGCAGCTATACCGAAAACAGTCGGGTCAAATTCAGAAACCGACCCGCCGGAAAAAAACTCAAATCCCCGAACCGGGTTAAGACCCGGAGTTATAATCGGGATCGTAGTCGGAGATATCGCCGGGATCACACTCCTCGCCGTGATCTTCTTCTACCTCTACAAATACAAGAAGAACAAAAATGTGGAGAAGAAGAATACGCAAAATCTAGAAGCCAATGAGGCTAAAGACACAACTTCTTTATCACCATCATCATCAACAACTACATCTTCATCTTCTCCAGAGCAATCGAATCGATTCTCTAAATGGTCATGTCTCCGTAAAAATCAAGAAACCGAAGACGAAGAAGAAGAAGAAGAAGAGGAGAATCAAGTGCCCGGAGACAACAAGAAAGGGACTTTGGTAACCATTGATGGAGGAGAGAAGCAGCTTGAAGTAGAAACTCTGCTTAAGGCCTCTGCTTACATTTTAGGAGCAACCGGTTCGAGTATAATGTACAAGGCGGTTCTTGAGGACGGTACGGTTCTCGCGGTTCGTCGGTTAGGTGAGAACGGTTTGAGTCAACAACGCCGGTTTAAGGAATTTGAAGCACATATACGAGCCATCGGCAAATTGGTTCATCCCAATTTGGTCCGAGTTCGTGGTTTCTATTGGGGCACCGACGAAAAATTAGTCATTTACGATTTTGTCCCTAACGGCAGTCTCGTCAACGCCCGTTACAGTGAGTCAACATCATCACTCTCTTGTGTTATAAAAAGATTGTACATGTTAGCTTTATTTGGCATAGTTTTGCTACCGTGCGCGGTTTGGTATGTGGTTAGTTAGATTTAGTCAATGGTGGGTTAATGTTCGTGTTATTTTTCCGCATGTTTGATGAATTTGTTTGCAATGGGACAGGGAAAGGAGGAGGTTCGTCGCCGTGTCATTTACCGTGGGAGACTCGGCTCAAGATAGCAAAAGGTATAGCCCGCGGGCTTGCTTACCTACATGAGAAGAAACATGTGCACGGTAACTTGAAACCTAGTAACATACTTTTGGACCATGACATGGAGCCTAAGATTGGCGATTTCGGGCTGGAAATGTTGCTGACCGGAGATACTAGCTATAACCGGGCTAGTGGGTCATCTCGGATTTTTAGTAGCAAGCGATCAGCAGCAACGATGTCCTCGCGAGAATTTGGGCCCACGCCGAGCCCAAGTCCAAGCTCGATCGGGTCTATATCCCCTTATTGCGCACCAGAGTCGCTCCGCAACCTAAAACCAACCCCGAAATGGGATGTTTTCGGGTTTGGAGTGATCCTCCTCGAGCTTCTCACGGGGAAAATAGTGTCCATAGACGAAGTTGGGATCGGAAATGGGCTTACGGTAGAAGATAGCAACCGAGCGCTTATAATGGCCGATGTGACAATTCGCCCCGAGTTAGTAGGAAAAGAGGACTTGTTACTAAGTCTTTTCAAGTTGGGATATAGTTGTGCATCTCAAGTTCCACAAAAGAGACCAACCATGAAAGAAGCTTTAGTAGTCTTTGATAGATTCCCTATTACCTCTTCCTCTAAGTCTCCATCGTACCGTTACGGACATTATTAATAATATTGTATCTTACACTAACTTTAGTATATACACATTAAGCAAATCGTTCTAGTTATTTCTTCACTTGTTTTTTTTTGTTTGACATGATTTTCAGGATCTTATTATGTGTAATCTACTTCTAGTTTGTAACTTCTCTTTGGATTTTGACTGAATCTTTAGAATCATTGTATGGCTTGTATGCTTGAGAAGATGATGAAATTTGATGACTTGGTTGTTTAGGTGTTCAACTATTGTAGACTTGGATATTGTTAGATAGATAGAATAAGTACAATTCTGCATAGAAACTATGTTTGTAGCAAGCAAGTGAACACCAAATTTAGGAAAAGATCGAAAGTGAAATCGACAAGATTCACTTTGTAATGCCAATGAATGTGATGAAGTATTGATTCGATTCATCTTAGACGATGTTGATTGTTGAATGTTACATAGAGATGGTCATTTCATTTGGTTATAGTTAGATAGACCATAGATACAATGAGTTTCGTGTGTGTAATACATATGATTCCAATGAATGTAAAGCCTTTTGATTGATCCCTAATGAGAAAATGAATGGAAATTTCCATCAAGTAATAATTCAATTCGTCTCATACTCGGTTGTTGTTGTTGTTTTCGCAAAGGTTATCGATCATTAGAGCTTTCGTAGTTGGCTTTACAATGACGTTCTTCGAAGTCCTCAAGCTACTTGTTTTCTTGCCAATACTTCTATTCTAGTGGGCGAGGCTTTTAATCCTCAAAATGAGGTAACAAATACAACATATGATCAACATAGATGTGTACCTTTCTCTTTCGAAAAACATGTATGTATTCTTTTTTCTTCATCCTTCACAAAACCGACATTCGCGTTATATTATGACAAGTTGAGTAATAGTTTTTGTTAGTTTATATACATGGTTGCTTCTTATAGCAGCAGTATGGAAAGAAACCGACTCCAACAGAGAGCAATGAATGATCAAACCAACCGTTCGGGTAAGCAAATTCCAAATGAGATCGGTCTTTTCTTTGGTTTTGATCGCCAAAGCAAGTTTTGCTCTTTTTTCTATCATCCTCACTATTACTATTTGCTATCTACAATGTATTGTTTACATATTTTAGCAATGAGTAAAGAATATCTAGTTTTGCTCTTTTCTCATATGCTTTTGTTTTGCCCCTTTCGGCTTTCGTAAACATCTATCGATGTTCAATGTTTATAGACATCCTTAAGTGTTTTTCTTTTATGGTTTAAGTGTTTTCTACAACAACCAATCTAAAACTTAAAAGCATCATTAGTCATCATAAGTGAAGAACAAGCAAGAAAACTTAAAAATGTAGTTTGAACTAATGTGGTCTATTGGTAAGAGTAGACTATTTTTTTGCGACAAATTGCGAGTTCGAACCCTGTCAGACAGAACTACATTAAAACCCCGACCAGCTAGTCTGGATCTATCTCGGTGGGGTCCATGACATCTGAGTTATCAAAAAAAAATTAAAATGTATTAAAAATAAATAAAACAAACAAACGAAAGAAAGTTGACAAAAAGTCAACTCCATCAAGCTGGCGAAGACAAATGTTAAAAAAAATTGGGTCCCACTACTAAAAATTCAGATCTTACGGCTAAAGACCAAAGTTTGACCCGATCCTCCTCCAGCTTTCACTCTCTTTTTTTTTTCTTCTGTTAATGACTTATGGTTCTTATCATCACTTATCTTTAAAATTATTTAAAATTTTAAACATTTGAAACAAAAATATTAATAGTGCTACTGTTATAACAAACATATGTGATTAGTGATTACAAAAAAACTCTATATTTATACTAAAATTTTGACTTTTTTAATGCTAACCAAAACAAAAAGTAGACTTGACTCTTAACAACAAAGATTAGACTATAAAAAAAGAAAAAAAACATTGAAAAGTCCAACGTGACTTATTAGTCAGTCACCTAAACCAAAATTTTCTATATACAAAATTTTTTAGTCTCTCTCAAATCTCTACAAAGTCCACAAAGTCTCAACCTTTCTTCTATAGAGAGAGAGAGAGAGAGAGTTTATGGCGGTGGAGCTTATGACTACAAGAAATTACATCTCCGGCATCGGAGCTGATAGCTTCGCTATACAAGAAGCTGCAGCTTCAGGACTTGAAAGTATCAAAAACTTCATTGGTTTAATGTCTCGTGAAAGATGTAACCAAGAACAACCATCTTCTTCTTCTTCCGTTGCCGCCGTCGCCGATTTAGAATCAGTTCGTAACACGACGGCTGATGCGGCGGTGTCTGATTTTAAAAGAGTTATATCTCTTTTAGATCGGACTCGAACCGGTCATGCTCGGTTTAGACGCGCTCCTACGGTTGTTTCTTCTTCTTCTCCTTCTCCGGTTCATCAAGAAACTAAACCGACGCCGTTTCTTGCTCCGCCGCAGATTCCGAAAGGTTCGTTTCCTTCATCGATTAAAACAATCGATTTCTCTTCTCTCTCTTCCTTAACGACAGAACCAGAGCAAAAGAATCATCATCATCTTCATCATCGTCTTCCTTCCGACACTCAAAGTCTCTCTACGACGGTTTCGTCTTTCTCCAAATCAACAAAGAGAAAATGTGATTCAGAGAACCTCATCGCCGGAAAATGCGTCTCTGCTTCCTCCGGTCGTTGTCATTGCTCCAAGAAAAGGTATCTTAGATTGTCAAAATTTTTAGATTCGATCGATTTTATTAGATTTGGTATATAGATTCGACGACCCAACAAGAAAAAAATCAAACTTTGGTCATAGATTCGATCTGAGATTTGTGTTTCCTCTGTTACAGGAAGATAAAACAGAGGAGAGTGATTAGGGTTCCGGCGATAAGTGCTAAAATGTCCGATGTTCCTCCAGATGATTACTCATGGAGAAAATACGGACAAAAACCCATCAAAGGATCTCCACATCCAAGGTAATAAACTAAACTAAAATCAAAATTTTCAATTTACAGAATCTAAAGATTAAAACTTTGATGTGTGACTCTGTTTCTTGATTCTGAAAAAAACAGAGGATATTACAAGTGCAGTAGCGTACGAGGTTGTCCAGCTCGTAAACACGTGGAGAGAGCAGCAGATGATTCGTCTATGTTAATCGTTACTTACGAAGGTGATCATAATCATTCTCTCTCCGCCGCTGATCTCACCGGCGCCGCCGTTGCTGATCTTATTTTGGAATCCTCTTGAAGAAAGAAAATGTTAATGCTCATGAAATAAAAAAAAACATTAGATCCTTTTAGTTGAAAGTTTTACATTTTTTTTTATGTTTTAAAATGGCTGAAATTATGAATCATTGTAATCAAAACGCTTTTGCGGAAGATATAAAATTTTCTTGTATTACAAATTCGATTTAATTATTTTTTGCTTATCGAAATTTAATGGCAAGTTTTGTTTCTTGGCAAAAAAAATTATTAGGAAAAAAATAATGGTTTAGGGTCAAACTTAATAGTGGAGCAAAGGGATGAGACATATGAAATGGTCAAAGATTTATAAAGTTTTGGGACCAAAAATATCATGTTTGACCATAAGAGTATTAAAAAAAAGCAGATTAAGTAAACTCATATCCATGCAACATTGAATCAAAAATTTTAAGAACAAAAAATTGAATTAAAAAATGTTTAACAAACGCAATTTAGAAAGCAACAAATTATATAATATTTTATGTAACTATGTACATGTTATCTAATTAAAAAAATCACTAAAATTCGGTGAAAAAAAAATCACTAAATTTTCATTTTCCAAAACGTATGAGAGACGTATTAAAATTGACCAGTGTTTATTAAACCATTTATTGGTTTTAAAAAATAGGAATAAATTTTTAGAACCAAGAATTTTGGACTTATGTTTTTTTTTCTCTCGTAATTTTGGAGTTATGTCTATGGTATATATAAAAAAAAAACTTTATAGTGTCCATAAAATACGGGTAAATTTAAAATCTTGACTTGAGTATTGTATGAATTGTCGATGTACTAAATTTTCTATCAAGAACGATTATTTGTTTATTTATTTTTCTTATCTGCAAAATTAAAATAAGGAAACAAAGAAGAAAGTTGCGGAAGAGAAGTTGTCGTGGTCATGTGTTTGTACATGTGAATGGATTGGAGTTTTGCGAAGAAGAAAACAATTTGGATTAGACTTTTGAGACATTTACGTGTCTTTTTGTTTGACCTTTCGTGTCTTCTAAGTTCTAACTTCTAAGTCATTTCTATACTATCTAACTCTTTTGTTAATTACTTTTGTGGTTGATTAAGAATGAAAAAAAATTAGAAAATCATATTAATCTCTACTTTTAAATTCTAAAACAACATTCTTAAAACTTGTAAAATCCGTAACATCTTCTCCAATATGAATCATAAATGTATTATTATGAATTTAAAAGCAGTTTGAAATTATTTTGGGCCATAGTTACATATTTTGAACATCTTGCAAGGTTTGGGTTTATTAGGTGTGTGAAGCTATTGAGCTTTTTCGTGGGTCGCAGTTTATAATAGGCCCAAAACATTTCGTTTGTATTGAATATACGACGTTATACTGCATTGCATGAAGTGGAACATACTACATTGCATGAAGTGGAACCAGAAGAAGATCGTAATGTGTTGTTAAAAAATAAATAAGGAGAATAAACTGCGAATATGTTATTTTTACAAGTACACCACTTGTTTGAAACAATCTTTTTTTTTTAAATAACGTAAGATGAAATAGTAGTGTTTCTTATGTTTCAAAACTAAAGATACTTAAAAGTGTTGGACTTGAATTAAGAAATAATTAGTTTTTCTAGCTTTTTTATCTAAATTAAATCATAATTTATCATCTAAATAATTATAATTAAGCAATAGAAAGCTAAATTGCATGATAAAAAGATAAAATTAAGGTAAAAACCTATTTAATTTTGCGTTGAAAACCGAAAACATTTTTAAAATTAAAAAAAATGGTTTAAACATTTTTTTAATTTGAAACAGATGGAGTATACAAAAATACGTCTTCCATTTCAAAAAGCTAGATGTTTTGAAAAAAATTTTGTTTCAAAAATATAGATCTACTAGAATTTTACGCAAATTTTATGTGTTACTGATAGTAAATTGCTAATTAAAAAAATCGATTGAAACTATTGGTTTAAGAGATAGTTTTTTTCTACAAAAAATGATATTTACTAGTATACATATATTATTTTTTAATATATGTGAAGTGTCTACAAAACTTTTACCTTTGTGAAACTAAGTAGCATAAGGTTACCATTAATATTTGTGAAGGTTGGGACGATATGAATATCAAGACCCATAAACTAAGGAGAACCTATGAATGTCTTTCTTTTTTTTCTTAGGCTTTATTTTTCAAAGCATTGACTTAAGTAGCGACCGGCGCATTTATATTAAATATTGACATCAATTATTTGATTCAAAAGTCAGAAACATACTTTGTTATATGATAATGAAACCAACGAATGTCCTTCCTTCAATCTTTAACAATAAGTGCAACTCTAAGTTATAGACCCACAAGTCCACATGAAAATATACAATAGAATCACACAAAGGATGTGCAAAAAAATCAATAGTAATGTAAACTACAATGGTGGTCCCTTATTGATTCTAAGGTGTTGCTTTGTGCTTCAAAAACTAATTGGCACCATGTTCATGTGCCAACTAGTTCACACCTAGTCTTCACATGAAAAAATTAGACACAAGCTTGAAATATATTAAAAAGATTTATATATTGATTTGAAAAACTATCCATATAAGTGGAAGTGGTCACATAAATTATGATTGTGATATGTAAGGTTATATAGTTCGTGTGTATATATGAGTTGCATAATCATAGAGTCCATCTTCTTTTTATTTTTATCCACTAGTATGTTGTCATCTTCTGAAAAAGCTTTGTGCTACATATATATATGTGACTTCACCGCCATGTAAACCCAAATCCAAATCACAAATATGTAAAAGACACTAATGTCGGTCACATTCACGGACAATTCGACCATTGACATTGCATTTTATCCAATCTTGTGATATATAACTTTAGTCTTTTCGTTTGGAAAATATATTTATTTACTTAATATGATCAACTATATTCTCTTTGTTGATAAATTTTTATTGGCATGCATGCATATAGAGCCAATTTCTCATGTGTCACTACCAAGTGATGACTTAACAAGAAACCAATGATTCACACAGACAAATTTCCCTTTAGAATTAAAAAAAAAAACATTTTTCATTTGTTATAGCAAATGGTTTCACCTATGGATTGCTTTATGGTGATTCATAATGCAGTTTTTCATATAGATTGTTTTGATTATATTTTTTCGTTTACAATATAGATTATGCATTGAAATGAAAGAAAATTTGTATGTGGAGTTAGCTAAACCATGGTAATTCAAATTTGAAAATTTAAAGATAACATTATGTATATACTTAAGGTGATATTGGTTAGCAAAAGAAGTATCTCGATCATCATATTCATAGTACGAGTATTAATTCTTACGGTTTTCTTCCACGCAATTAAAAAATATACGAAATTATCCCAAACTTTTAAACTACAAAACATACAATTATATAGATTGGTTTTAACATTAAAACCAAAAAGAGTATTATAGATAAAAATAATATTATTTCATTATACATTGCAATATTATCAAAGCAATTCCATTTTAGTTTTGGAGACCACACACAAATAGTTTTTTTCACGTACTTCTTAACCCTTTTTGTGTATGTTCTGTCTTTTTTTCAATGCTTGTTTTTACCATTAAACCCTAGTGAAGTATTTACAAAAGAGAGTCACACAAGGCTATTATCGTCATTTCACATGATGATATATTTCCAAACACCATGCATCGTCCGCCGACCAATCTTTGTTTTATTGCTCTTGGTGTTAAATAAGATTGAGACATATTCGATTTTTGAGTTAAAACGATAGAGTAAAATAGAAAAAGGTAAATTATTGAGTAAAAGGATTCGAAAGAAGTTAGAAAATTCAAAGAAGTGATAATGAGTCTAATTGTTTTGAATTTATAAAATATTATGATCATTTGTTTCATAAGTTTCACTTATATTATTAACTCAATAATTTAAAATGAGGAAATTATTAATAGACAAAGCATCTCAGTCCTCAGAAATCTAATCCCACTAACATCTCATAACAAGACGCGTGTCATCACCGTTCCTTATCATAGATTTTTATGCAATTAGTTTACATTTAATCATAAAGTTTTAAACTAGACAATTAAATAAATCGAAACCCACTATTTATTAGAAAATACAACTTAAACGTATAGTTAAATTTTCATAATGTAATTATGTATTCATATTTTTGCAAAATAACGTTTATGGATTTCACTACCACAATCGCTCGCGATATTTATTTACCTATGCTCCGAAAACGCAGAGTTATATTTTAAAAACTTAAGTATACGTTTTACTCAAAATAAAACTTAATTGTATTTTTAAATCATTAATTCACCCAAATGTTACTCTCTTTTTAAGCCATAAATAATAATGATTTTCTAAAATGTTATGTACTAAGCATTATATACGTTTTCATAAAAATTCCTAAACTTATAATTGTTTTTCAAGTTTCTATATTACTTTGATATATAGAATAATCACGAAAATTAGAAATCATTAAATAAATACACCGTATAATACTTAAAAAATAAATATAAAATCCTTACATAAAATCTAATAAAATAAAAACTCCATATTAAACAAAAGAGAAACGAAAAACATAAATAATCAGTAATAGTGGAATATAAAAAAAATATAATAATCATACTATATATACGAGTGTAAGGAGGAGAGATTGTTTGTCGTCTCTGTCTCGAGATATTAAAGAAGCGAATGAGAAAAAAAAACAGAGAAAGTTTTAAACTTTTGAAGTGTCGGTGAATTCCCAAAAACCTCCTCTCTTTCTTCTCCTCGCGTCTTTAAACTCTCCTCCTCCTCCTCCTCTCTCCGCTTCGCCGGCGAAGATGATTCTTTGAAGAAAGTTTCGATTTTTAGATGATTCCGTAAAGAAAGTCTCGATTTTTAGATGATTCTGTGAAGAAAGTCTCGATTTTTTTTTAAATTGACTGTTTTCGCGGCGGTTATGGATACGGGAGCGAACGTAACGGCGGTGAAGGCGGCGGCGGCGATGGGGATTGGTACGAGGAAGAGAGATCTGAAACCTTACAAAGGAATACGGATGAGGAAATGGGGAAAATGGGTGGCGGAGATCAGAGAACCCAACAAGCGTTCAAGGATCTGGCTTGGTTCTTACTCTACTCCTGAAGCGGCGGCTAGAGCTTACGACACTGCCGTTTTTTACCTCCGTGGTCCCTCGGCGAGGCTTAATTTTCCGGAGCTTTTGGCCGGACTCGCCGTTTCTGGCGGCGGCGGCGGAGATTTGTCGGCGGCGTATATTAGGAGAAAAGCGGCGGAGGTCGGTGCGCAGGTGGATGCGCTTGGTGCGACGGTGGTGGTGGATTCCGGCGAGAATCTTCTTCGTCGTCGCGGTGGTGATGATTACGAGGAAGAGAATCGTAACGGAATTAGAAACTGTAACGGGTTTTTGGAACGGGTCGATTTGAATAAATTACCCGACCCGGAATCATCGGATGACGGCGGCGACGACGAGAGATAGAGAAAAATAAAAATAAACTTTAAAAAAAATTGTAGTAGTAGTAGAAATGAGAATGTTTTTCTTTATGATGCGCCGTTTTCGCTAACTTGCGCGTCTAATTTCTATTTAAGTGTTATAATCGTTCTCCGTTTTAATTTTTGTATCAACTCTTGATAAAATATTTTAAAAACTCAAAATTTTCACTTGCAAAATAGTTTTAAGATATAAGTATTCAAACCAAATGGTTACTCGTTATTTTGAATAACGATTAACACAAAAAAATAGGCTTAATTCCTGGAAGAAGAAATTTTTAAATACTACTGCTTAAGTGTATTAAAACTATATTTTGTGGTATATAGGTGTATTAGAAGATTTATTTGAAATTTTTTTAAATACTACGTATGATTTAAATATATGGTGTGAGATTATGTACTATAGTGATCTTATCTTATAAATTGACATGAGTGATGTTCTCTTTCTCACGTACGATTCAACTAAATAGCTTGAGATCGTGTAATATAGTGTGTTATCCGATGAAATAACATTATATGATTATTTAAAATAAGCTTTTTTCTCCAAAAAATATGTTTAAAACCCATGTTGATTAGAGAAAAAAAAACACACTACAAAATAAACTAACTTAATTTTACAATTTTTCTTTTCATTCGTCGACTTATTGCATACAAATGGGTAAATTTTGTATGTTTGTGTAGATCATAATACTATAAATTTGTTATGCGGTTAGGGAAGAGAGGTTCATGTGTTTAGAAAGCAAGAGTTGCAAGAACACACACACTTGTGGAGGTTGGTGCAACTTTGTCCCATCATAACAACTAAAGCTCTAAAAATTATCGTAACCACTAAAAGTGATTTGATTATTTATGATTATAATGTCGGGAACTTATTTTTTTTCAGATTCAAATTTTGAGAATTTTTTGGTAGAAATTAGTCGGCAAGATTCTTGAGGGACTCTTCTATTTGATATATAATTATTTTTTACTTGTAGCCATCGGCGAATTCTAAAACGTGAAATGTGAGGAACGGTTTATACAACGGGTGGTGTGTGAAACTAAAGACCAACACAAGTCTTGTGACCACACACACACACACAAACACACGCAAGATGACATGTTCTGTTATTTGTGATCCCACCAAATAAAAAAATGATTCTCTAATTAGGTAATAATTGAAAATGAAATTTCTTTGATTATTATCATTAATTTCTCCCCATCCATACATGTTTTGTTCTTTTGACTTCAGATTATGATAAGTGTACGACGTTTCGATTAGAAAAAGATGAAACATCATTGATTTAGTAGAACAAGCTTTTTACCATTATATGATTCATTTTTAGAAATTTTATTCAACTAAAATATTTGTTGCTATTAGATCACTCAACATATAATATACACTACTCAAACGCCATTATCTTTTTTTTTTTAACATTTTATAAAAGAAAATAATAAAAAGTAAGAAGATTAATGCAATTGGTAGCTCATCATTCATCAATATACTATTATTGTACGGACAAAATCAGTAGCAAAGCATAGAAATATATTTTTTGGTTGAACTAAAAAGGCAAGAAGTATCGTAAAAGAGAGTACTTCGGTGGATAAACAAACCAAAGAAAGAGGAAAGCTATTATCTCTCTTTATTCTTTTGTTGATCAAACAATATGGTTAGATGAGAATCAAATACTACAAAGCATTTGATAACCTAACCCATCTACAAAAAAATAAATATAAAACACATAAGTTGATTCTTGTTGAGCAAAACGACTGAGAGAGAAGTGCATTTATACCAGGACGGGCTATGAGATATGTGGGGCTATAAACTTTTACGGTGTAAGGGGCCGAATTATGTATGTAGAACTTTTTTCCGATTTGAGGGCTAGTCGTTACATGCATATTAACTCCAAAAAATTTGAGACATAAGACGAAAGTTTCATCAAACATGCTTCATGATCGGTCTTGACTTATACGATTGTTTTTACTAGAAAAGAAAAACTTCAAGTCGTGTTTCTTAAGTTCTTGGAAGTTTCTAATGTATTTAAAAGTGTGAGATTGCGGGTACTCCTTAACTTAACGAAAATGGTTTGTTACCGGAACACTAGAGATTTTTGAGTCACCGTTGAGAAACAACAAGTTCGTTATAAGATTAGAAAGCTAGATGAATTATTGAGCTATATGATCATATAGTATGATAGTCAATTAAATTAGACTAAAACCATAACAAAAAGCTTTAAGATTTCACTCAGAATCATCATGAAACATTGAAAATGTGACTATTGAATGCGTTTGACCATATATAAAAAAAAATTAAAAACCATATAGATTGTTGGGCCAGAGACTTAAGTTATGTTGGGCCTGAAGCTGAAAATGAAATAGGTCACGAGATGATCACGTGAGATAAGGCCCAACTCGACTTCTTTGCATAGAATCGGACGGTGGAAAATTAAAGCAGACTATTTTTTAATTAATAGTTAATCGGACGGATGATATTATTTCTTTATATTTATCTTAAGCCAAAATTTTAATTTGGCTAGGGTTTTCGAACAAAGTTTTAATTTTTTTTTTTAATTTAATTTTGTGTCTTTGAGAGACTTTTAAATCAAACTATATAATCTCAACTTTACTCCATCACTATCCGCTGCGGTATCGCCGTGCTGCCCACAATCTCCGACTTCGTCTTCTCCATCGCCACCGTCGTCGTCGTCGTCTCTAATATATCTCCTTTAACCCAGAAAAAAACCCATAAAAATCTCTCCTTTTTGTTCTTCTTTCTCTTCAATTTCTTATCGCAGCCAAAGAAATGGCGCAGGTTCAAGCTCAAGCTCCTTCTTCGCATTCATCTTCTTCTTCTCCTCCTCTTTCGGTTACTGTTGGAGATGGGTCGGTGGGTTCTGGCGGCGACGGAGTAAATCACGGGGCTTTGTGTTCACTCTACGTCGGAGATCTGGATTTCAATGTCACCGATTCTCAGCTCTATGACTATTTCACCGAGGTTTGTCAGGTCGTATCTGTTCGTGTTTGTCGTGATGCTGCCACAAGTGCTTCTCTTGGATATGGTTATGTCAACTACAGCAACAGCGAAGATGGTTTAGTGCCCTAATCATTTCCCCCTTATTTGAGATTGACATATGATAAGATCATAAGACATTTGGGTTTTGTCAATTTGTTTAATTTCTGACAAATTTGAGTGATGGGTATTGCGGAGATGAACTGTTTGATTTGTTTGTAGTGATTTCGAAATGCATAATGTTGTGAAAAGTTTGTTCCTTTGCGGCTAATTTGTAAACTCTCAGGTTGGTTTTAGGGATGTTGTTGTTGTGTTCATTTCACTTTGATTTGAGTCTCTTTTGCATTTTCCATTTCTAATGACAGCGGAAAAGGCACTGAAGAAGCTGAACTACACTAGTCTCAATGGAAAGATGATTCGTATTACTTACTCTTCTCGTGATTCCTCTGCTCGTAGAAGTGGGATCGGGAACTTATTCGTCAAGGTATTTGCTTGTTGAGTTCTCTAACACCATTTCTGTATGTAGATTCTTGTCTTTTTGATGATGCCTGACTCTGTTTTGGTGGTGGGTTTCTCTTACCATTTTCTCATGTGAAGAATTTGGACAAGTCAGTTGACAACAAAACTCTGCACGAGACGTTTTCCGAGTGTGGAAGTATAGTGTCCTGTAAGGTTGCTACCGATCACATGGGTCAGTCTAGAGGATATGGGTTTGTGCAGTTCGAGAGTGAGGACTCAGCTAAAAATGCTATTGAGAAGTTGAATGGCAAGATGCTGAATGACAAACAGATTTTTGTCGGGCCTTTTCTCCGGAAGGAGGAAAGAGAGTCTGCTGCAGATAAGTTGAAGTTTACCAATGTTTATGTGAAGAATCTGTCGGGAACGACTACGGATGATGAGTTGAAGAGTACTTTTGGTCAGTATGGTAATATTTCAAGCGCTGTTGTTATGAGGGACGGTGATGGGAAGTCAAGGTGTTTTGGGTTTGTTAACTTTGAGAATGCGGAAGATGCAGCCCGTGCTGTTGAGGCCCTCAACGGAAAGAAGTTTGATGACAAGGAGTGGTATGTCGGTAAAGCTCAGAAGAAATCTGAGAGGGAACTTGAGTTGAGCCGAAGATATGAACAGGGGTCAAGTGAAACAGGAAACAAATTTGATGGGTTAAATCTGTATGTTAAAAACCTTGATGATACTGTCACGGATGAGAAGTTGCGCGAGTTGTTTGCTGAATTTGGTACAATTACTTCCTGCAAGGTCAGCATTGTTGTTGTTTTGTGCTTACATACTTATTGTGAGCGATGCAATTGTTGTCTTGGTTGATTCTAATCTCCTACTTTTGGACAAATAGGTTATGCGAGACCCTAGTGGCACTAGCAAAGGATCAGGATTTGTTGCCTTCTCATCTGCCAGTGAAGCTTCTAGAGTGGTAATCTATATATATGTTCTGTTCATATTTTACTAAAATGTTTTCGAGTCTCTATTTTTCGTTCATCGTGTATATGAATATGATTATGGGATCTTTTGCAGCTGAATGAAATGAATGGGAAAATGGTTAGTGGCAAACCGTTGTATGTTGCTCTTGCTCAGAGGAAGGAAGAAAGAAGGGCTAAGCTGCAGGTAGCACTTCTTTGCACCTTCGATAACAATTTACAGTCAGCTACTTTCGCTGGATCCATCATCATAAATCCCTCGTGGTTGTGTTTCAGGCACAGTTTTCTCAAATGAGACCTGCCTTTATTCCCGGTGCGGGTCCTCATATGCCAATATTCCCAGGTGGTGCTCCAGGTCTTGGACAACAGATTTTTTATGGTCAAGGGCCTCCACCAATCATCTCTCACCAGGTAAAATACAGATTTTGCAGCGTTACAGAAACACATCTCGACTAGTTCCAATGATCGTGTGTTCTTTGAAGTTGTAATTGAAATTCTAGTTACTCATTCGGTTTCCTTATATCTATGATAGCCTGGGTTTGGATATCAGCCGCAGCTGGTTCCTGGAATGAGGCCAAACTTTTTCGGGCCGATGATGCAGCAGCCAGGTCAGCAAGGTCCACGATCAGGTGGTAGACGGTCAGGTGATGGACCTATGCGCCATCAGCCTCAGCCTCAGCCAATGTCTTTTATGCAACCACAGGTTAGTTAATGCTTAGATTTTGCAAAACATGGCATAAATTTCAGGTCAAGATGATTCCGTAAGTCCCTTTCTTTCTTGTCTCTCGTTTAGATGATCCCAAGAGGGCGCGGGTACCGTTACCCTCCTGGTAGAAACATGCCCGACGGTCCAATTCCAGGAGGAATGCTTCCAGTTGCTTATGACATGAATGGAATGCCTTTTGGTCAGCCTCTATCCGCTGGTGCAGCATTAGCTTCTTCCCTTTCTCAAGCCACACCGGCTCAGCAGAGAACAGTAAGTCTCTCTCTCTCTCTCTCAATATATAATGTTCTGGAACGCACAATCAAAGAGTAGAGGATTCACTTGCATTCTCTGATTTCTTCTCTGTGTAGATTCTAGGAGAGAATCTATACCCATTAGTGGACCAGATAGAGCACGAGAACGCTGCGAAAGTGACTGGTATGCTTCTGGAAATGGATCAGACCGAAGTCTTGCATCTACTCGAGTCACCAGAGGCTCTAAATGATAAAGTTTCAGAGGCATTGGAAGTGTTGAGAAACGTGAATCAGCAGGGGAGTGAAGAAGGCAAAGGAAGCACAAGTGATCTCTTGGCTTCACTTTCCATTAATGATCGCTCATGAGAAGAAAGCTTTTTTGTTTGGCTTCTTTCTTTATCTTTTTGAACTCTCTTTGACTCTCTCTCTCTCTCTGGTTGACAAATTTTTGCGGGAATCTCTCTGAATGTTTATGTTTTGACTTTACTTTAAAGGATGGTTTTTGGTTGGATAATCTTTTATTACTACATATTTGCTAGGCCTTGGCCAAAAAAACCCCAACCTGAACATAAACCCAAACCCGAATTAGAACAAAAAATAAATATCAGAACGAATCCTAAGTTTCTAAGTTTCGAGTAGCATACCCGAATCCAATCCAAATCTAATCCAAATCCCGAACGGATATCTAAAAGTCTCAGAAAATTCGAAAAATCCTAAAATTCGAACTTGAAATCCGAATACTATTTGCCATTGGTGAAAATTTTTATGATAAGATTTTTAATTATCTTTGGTAAGAAAATTTATATATTCTATAGAAAGACAGAACTAATTATAAAGCTTTTAAAGAAAATCGTAAATAGAAGGCTTTTAACTCTAGAAGTCGACTAAAAGTTCATTAATACTTCTACATCCGAAAATTTGAAGATCGATTCCTACAAATGCAGACAGACTTATAGGAAATGCGAGCAGTATTAGTTAGTTGTTTTAAGGCAACCGTCGCCGGAGAAATACTTTTTCCGGTGAACAGTAGATATTTTCAAAACGATCTGCCACGTCGATATTTTCCCACCAACTTTATTTATATATTTTAATTAAATCAAGAAAAAAAAGTTTTATAAAATTTCACGCTTCCCAATTCATAAACAAAAACTCTTATATAGATAGATTGTAAAGAAGATGATAATAACTTTAGGGTTTTAATTTATACGACCCGCCAAATTCATTCTCTCCCTCCGACATTTTCCCCCCACGATTCGCGACCCGGATCCATCTGACTCGGATCCGCATTTTTCCTCCGGTTCCGATCTGGTTTTTTTCTTGACAATGGCGTCGAGAGCTTCGCCTTCTACTTCGGCGACCAGATCGGAGCCGCGCAAAGAATCTACGGTGCGTCATCTTCACTCTCTCACTCCTAAAATCTCTGAATCGGTCTTTGAATTTCTCGATTAATCTGAAGGTCTTTGTGCTTATCGAGTCATCGATTTCTTCATTTGCTTGTGTTTGACTTTGGAGAATAATGTTTTAGATTGGCTTCTCTATATATGTTCGTTCCTGGATCTAGAGATTACTGGAGAGTGTGAGCTGAGATGTTGTTTTAGGGTTTCTGTTGGAAATGCGTTCGTAAGATTCTGCTTGATCGAGTTTCTCTTGTCACATTGTAGACATCTCAGGCAGAGAAGAGAGCTCCAGATTCTAAAGAAATTTCTGCAGTGATAGATTCGCTTAAGAAGAAGCTAGCTGCTGATAGGTGTATATCCATAAAGGTATTTGGTTATTGTTTTGAAGCTTTGATTGTACGTTTTGTGATTCTGTATCTGATTGTTAGAAGTTGATGATTCGTTTCACCAGAAACGGATGAATGAAAACAAGACGAATTTGTGTGGTATTACTCAAAGCTTTATGAGGGCTTCCATGGAAAGAGGAGGTAGCGGTAAAGACGGTAGTAATCTCTTAGTTAAGAGGCAGAGAGATTCGCCCGGTATGAAAAACGGAATCAATGCAATTGATGCAGATAAGACTAACTACAGTTTCGTAGAAGATGAACATGCCAATTCAACAATGTTCCAAGGATCCAGTGTCCCTGTTAAAATTTCCTTACGACCAATCAAGTTACCTGACATCAAACGTCTGTCACCTTATACCACATGGGTTTTTCTAGACAGGTATGCTGACATTGATGATGCAAGAGTGCTTGAAACGCATGCCGTTGCTTGTATATTTCAACATTTTTATATCTATTGAAAATGATGCAGGAACCAAAGAATGACTGAAGACCAGTCTGTAGTGGGTCGAAGGAGAATTTATTATGATCGAACGGGTGGGGAAGCCCTCGTTTGCAGTGATAGTGAAGAGGAGACGTTTGATGAGGAAGATGGAAAAAGAGATTTTGTGGAGCCTGAAGATTTTATTATTCGGTTGGTATACTAGTACAATTTACTTGCATTTTTGGTTTCTTAGTGTGAACCTCCCGTCTCCTCTGTTGATTGTTATGCTTTTTGGTTTCACTTCTACGCGACTAGGTCTTGCATCAGACTAAATTTCTCTCTCATTTCTTCAGCATGACCCTTGGACAACTGGGTCTTTCAGACCCTGTCTTGGATGAACTGGCAAATTTATTGTCCAGAAGTTCTACTGAAATAAAGGTATCAGAAACGTTTAATTTGTCTATCATCCGCATGAACTATTATGTCCTATTGTCTTTTAGAATCCAGAACATAAATTCTAGGATTTGACAACAGAGTGAGTGATGCATCGCTTAAGGAAATCCAATTAGTTTTGTTCCAGCCCTTCCACAATTGGATTTTTGCAGAGATTTGAACATCGAACATCTTATACAGGCAAGATATGAAGTGCTTATGAAGGAAAAGGAAGTATCTGAGAGTGGCGAGGATCAAGCAGAAAGCTCCCTTCTCGATAAAGATATGGAAGGAGCACTAGATTCTTTCGATAACCTGTTCTGCCGGAGATGCCTTGTTAGTCCATTTTATTTCTCAAGCTATACCGACATGTATTATTTGATGTTGTAGTAATGATTTTTACTCTATTATGCGTCTATGCAGGTTTTTGATTGCAAGCTTCATGGTTGTTCACAGGATCTTATATTTCCAGTGAGTTAGTGCCGACCGAAAATCTAATTACATCTTTATTGTTGCTAATTTTATTTTTGTGGTTTTTAGGCTGAGAAACCTGCTCCTTGGAGTCCTCCTCTAGACGAAAATCTAACCTGTGGAGCAAACTGCTACAAAACGGTAAATTTGTGTTACTCACGTAGCTATGCTCATCTCCTAGAGTGACTGACTTGACAGAAAGAATTGTTTTCATTCTATCAGCTTCTCAAGTCTGAAAGAATTCCTGGATATGGCATTATCGAAGATAAAACTGCCACTTCATCAGATGGTACGGGAACTAAGACCACATCCAAGAAGTTCTCCAGCAAACTTAATAGGAGAAAACCAAAGACCTCCCCAAGTGAAAGTGCATCATCTAATGAAAAGTGCACGCCAGAAGTAAGTGACTCAGAGAACGGAGCTCAGCAGGATACCAATTCCGATAAAGTTTCATCATCACCAAAGGTGAAAGCTAGTGGGAGACGTGGTGGTTGTAAGAGAAACAGCAACCGAGTCGCTGAGCGAGCTCCTCGTTGGACTCAAAAGAGGCAAAAGAAGGCAGAAGCCTCAGATAGTGATTCCATTGCCAGTGGAAGTCGTTCACCAAGCGATGCAAAACTTAAAGAAAACGAAGATGCTACCTCCTCTTCTCAGAAACATGTAAAATATGGGAACTCTGGGAAGTCAAAGAAGAACGACACTCCGGTTGAAGATTCCAAGAGTACTGTGAAGGATGACGATCCTGTTTGTCAGGAGCTAGATCCACCATGTAGCGATGAAAGTTTAAGGAAAGAAGAGTTTGTGGGTGAAAGTGTATGTCGAGGAGGATTGGCTGGAAATAAATCTTGGAGACCACTTGAAAAAAGCCTTTTCGAAAAAGGTGTCGAGATTTTTGGAATGAATAGGTGAGTAATAGATGCATTAAGCAACTGCTAAATTATCATTCCCTTTCAGATTTCTCAATCTGTGGGATCTCAATTCTTTGTTTCTTCGCAGCTGTATGATTGCTAGAAACCTTTTGAGTGGTTTCAAGTCATGTTGGGAGGTCTTCCAATACATGACCTGCTCGGAAAACAAAGCTTCCTTTTTTGGCGACGATGCATTGAATCCTGATGGCTCTTCCAAATTCGATATCAATGGGAATATGGTATAATACTCTTTTCTCTATGTACACACACACACCTAATGCAATGGATTTATTTATCTTGGGAACTAATGCTTTAGTTGTTGGACTAACTAGAGTAATAACCAAGTAAGGAGAAGGTCAAGATTTCTACGTAGAAGAGGCAAAGTGCGGCGCTTGAAGTATACTTGGAAGTCTGCTGCATATCATTCAATTAGGAAAAAATCTACTGATAAGAAAGATCAGCCATGCCGTCAGTTCAACCCATGTAACTGCAAAACTGCTTGCGGGAAGGACTGTAATTGTTTGTCGCATGGGACTTGCTGCGAGAAGTACTGCGGGTAATGTCAATCTAAGATCATCCACATCTGTATTATCTGAGCCACAAATTTCGTTAACTGACATCCTCTATTTTCTCGCGTAGTTGCCCAAAGAGTTGCAAGAATAGGTTTAGAGGTTGTCATTGTGCCAAAAGCCAATGCCGAAGCCGTCAATGTCCATGCTTTGCTGCAGATCGGGAATGCGACCCAGATGTTTGTAGGAACTGCTGGGTCATGTAAGTCTTATTGGCCATGCAATAACTTGGGCTTAGCAGAGGATCAAGAACATAACGCTACTTTGTTTAGTCCTAGATGCACTAATACTTTATTTTTCCGTGTCTGAATGAATTTGAGTATGCAGTGGCGGAGATGGTACGCTTGGGGTCCCTAACCAAAGAGGCGATAATTATGAGTGCAGGAATATGAAATTGCTCCTGAAACAACAACAAAGGGTAAAACTAAATACTTATCTTTTGTCAACTACAAATCTATTGCTATGCAGTTCGATAACGAGGAGGAATCATCAAAAGGTTTAAAAAGACGAAACTACTAACCGCGCTCCTCTTGATTTTCAGGTTTTACTTGGAATATCTGATGTTTCTGGTTGGGGAGCTTTCTTAAAGGTAAGATCGGAATCAAGATTTGTTTAAAATTAGATGCAAGAAGATTTTAACAAATAATCTTTGCTCCTTGTTACAGAACAGTGTAGGCAAACATGAATACCTCGGCGAATACACAGGAGAGCTTATCTCACATAAAGAAGCAGATAAACGCGGGAAAATTTATGATCGCGAGAACTCTTCTTTCCTCTTCAATCTAAACGATCAGGCACGTCTCATCTCACTCTTGTCTTGGAATTCGAAAGTTTTGCCATAATTTTTGGATTTTGCTTCTGCAGTTTGTGCTAGATGCTTACAGGAAAGGCGACAAACTGAAATTCGCAAACCATTCCCCTGAGCCAAACTGTTACGCAAAGGTGATAATGGTAGCTGGAGATCACAGGGTAGGGATATTCGCAAAGGAGAAGATAATGGCTGGAGAAGAATTGTTCTATGATTACCGGTATGAACCAGATCGAGCTCCGGCTTGGGCGAGGAAACCCGAAGCTTCGGGTTCCAAAAAAGACGATAACGCTGCACCTTCTGTTGGTCGACCCAAGAAGCTTGCTTAGTTAGTAGTTGCAGCCAACAATGAATGAATCAACACCACACAAAACAAAACAAAAACAAATCAAAAACAAAACAATTTTTTGTATTAATCCTCTTTTGTTAACAAATTGATGATACAAAATTCAAGAATTTTGCTGAGTCTAAGAAGAACTTATGTTCGTTGGATATTTATTAAATTCTTCATTTTATCATAAGAGACTTGAGATTTTCTGTGTTTTGTTGTTGCTTAGGAAGCAAGAAATTTAAGTATCTTAATATTTATACATTTCTAGATCATTATCACTGTTGTAAAATCATTTTCGTTGTTTACCAAAAAAAAAAACATTTTCGTTACTAAAAATGTAAAAAAATTCGTTTATATTATCAAAGAATTTAATTAAACAAGGGAATAAAAAAAAGGAGGCTAGGTCAAAATTCAAAAGCCAGTTTCTTTATGTGGTTGTCGTCGTCTTTCTCTTACTCTCTCGTTTTCCTTTGACCACCAAAAGACGCACAAAACCAGAGAGAGAGAGACTCTCTTTCTCGTAATCACACACGAAGCAGTTTCTTCGAAGCAAATCAATGGAGCCGAAAGAGAATGGGAATGAATCGGGTCGGATCATAGACGGACCCACTAACCCGATGGTCACACCTTTGCTTAACGATCTCTACCAATTCACCATGGCTTACGCTTATTGGAAAGCCGGCAAACACAACGAACGATCCGTGTAACGATAATCACTTCTGTTGAATCATCCATTTTCATTTCGGATAATTTTTCTGAAATTTGATTTGAATTTTTTTGTTGTTGTTGTTGCTTACACAGCTTTGATCTGTATTTTCGTAAGAACCCATTTGGTGGTGAGTACACTGTGTTTGCTGGGTTAGAAGAATGCATCAAGTTCCTCGCTAATTTCAAATTAACCGATGAAGAAATCGATTTCGTTCGTGATTCTTTACCTGGCTCTGAGGTATCAAACTTTTGATTCAATTCGATTCATTTTTCGTTTGTTTTCTCTTTGATTTCAATCTGGGTTTCATGTTTTCGATTCAAATTAGGAAGCTTTCTGCGATTATCTTAGAGGGCTTGATTGTTCTGATGTTGAAGTTTATGCAATACCTGAAGGATCTGTTGTTTTTCCTAAAGTACCTCTTATGAGAGTTGAAGGACCTGTTGGTGTTAGTCTGTCTCTCTCTCTTTTAACTCTCGTTTCTGCTTTAATGGTTTTGTTGAATGATTTCAAATTGTTATAAAAATGCATATAGGTTGTTCAATTGTTGGAAACTCCTTTCCTCAATCTTGTCAATTTTGCGTCTTTGGTTGCTACTAACGCAGCTAGGCACCGTTTTGTTGCCGGAAAATCTAAGATTCTACTCGAGTTTGGTGCTCGCAGAGCTCAGGTTTCTATTAAAAACTTGTCTCTCATGGTTGATAATATAGTGTTTTACATCTTTCCATGTTGGTCTGATGTTTTTTCGTTTGGTATCTTAGGGACCGGATGGTGCGATAAGCGCATCAAAGTATTGTTATCTTGGAGGTTTTGATGCAACAAGGCAAAGTCTTTTTGTAAACTTTTAGTTTTGTCTTTTGTTGTTCTGGAAACAGTGAGTTTTCAAATGATATGCTTTCAATTGATGGGTAAATGCCAATGGCAGCAATGTAGCAGCTGGAAAACTTTTCGGGATACCTCTCCGTGGAACGCACTCCCATGCTTTTGTTAGCTCATTCATGGTCAGTTTCAGAAAAATTTTCGATAGAATGTCCTCAGTTAGTAATGGGCTTAGCTTAAGCACTATTATATCTGTATTCGTTTGTTGATCAATAGCACTAGCTATTTCGATATAATATATCCTTAACTTTGGTTTGCAGAGCACCGATGAGGTTGTTGACAAAGTGCTTTGGAGTGCTGATGGGAAAACCAAATGTGACGATTTCGTTGGTTTGGTTCAGACATGGTTAACAAAGATTCAGGTTTGTTAGTGGAATCATAGACTTTTGCTATTTCTCTACCTGTTCTATTCAATCATTGTTGCAATTTCGTTTACTTTTTGTAATCCTTTTGATTAACAGTATTCACCTTCTCTACGCGGCATTTTCTCTGAGACAAATCAAAGTGAGCTAGTAGCTTTCACATCATTTGCACTAGCATTCCCCAAAGCCTTTCTTGCTCTTGTAGATACATATGATGTGAGTACAAAAGACTATAATATCATCTTGCCCACGATTTAGAACACTTTGTTGCTCATGTTACAGAGTAATTAGTGTTGCAAATGGTATTACAGGTGATGAAGAGTGGAATACCTAACTTCTGTGCAGTTGCTTTAGCACTCAATGACTTTGGGTGTGTAAGAATCTTCTTCTATCATTACCTAATCTTTCGATATCAGTGGCCGCCTCTTGAGAATTTTTTATTTTGTAGTCTTCAGGCTAAGAAATGATTGATGTTTGTTATGCTGTGTAGATATAAAGCATTAGGTATTAGATTGGATTCAGGTGACTTAGCATATTTATCAACAGAAGCTAGGGATTTCTTCTGCACAGTAGAGAGAGAATTAAAGGTGCCCGGTTTTGGGAAGATGGTTATCACCGCTAGTAACGATCTAAATGAAGAGACAATCGATGCTTTAAATAAACAGGTGATTTATTCAAGTACCCAACAAAGTCTCAGCATCAAACTTAGATTGACTTTTAATATGTTTTTTTTTTAACTTCGGTAGGGACATGAGGTAGATGCTTTTGGTATTGGGACATATCTAGTCACTTGCTATGCGCAAGCTGCCTTAGGTTGCGTTTTCAAACTCGTGGAGATAAACAATCAGCCTCGGATCAAACTTTCTGAAGATGTTACAAAGGTTTAAACTCACCTCTCACTTGTGATCCTAATCGTTTTTTATGTAACATTACACTTATTATGATTTGTTCAGGTATCGATACCATGTAAGAAGCGAAGTTACAGATTATATGGGAAAGAAGGTTACCCTCTGGTAGATATAATGACTGGAGAAAACGAACCACCTCCAAAGGTAGACAAAAAGAATCTCATTCATTACCTTAGTTGCATTTCAAACGATTTGTTTCTTTGAAAGGTCGGTGAGCGTTTACTATGCCGTCATCCTTTTACTGAATCCAAAAGAGCATATGTAGTGCCACAGCGAGTTGAAGAACTCCTCAAATGTTATTGGCGAGGCAATGCAGGTAAAGATTTTTCAAAAGAGCCATGAGACATTTAACTGATATATATATATAACTACTGATTCTGCTTCTTTCTCTCTCGGTGTGTAATGAAGGTGAAGCACGAGAAGAACTACCGCCATTGAAAGATATAAGAGACCGTTGTATCAAACAGCTAGAAAACATGAGACCTGATCATATGAGGAGACTAAACCCTACTCCTTATAAGGTTTGATTAATCTCCTTAAACAGTTTTAGTTTCGAAACCGTTACAAATTTGGTTGAGGTTAGTGTGAAAATGTGGTTACAGGTTAGTGTCAGCGCGAAGCTTTATGATTTCATTCACTTCTTATGGCTCAATGAAGCACCTGTTGGTGAATTGCAGTAACAGAACCATGAAGAAAGAATCTGTTTGATGTGTATATATATATACATTTTATATACCACAACATTCAACTTTTTTCACTTACTTTTTTCTTCTTCTTTAATGAACTTTTGTTTCTTTTTTTGATTATTGATCTCATATTGTTGCCATTAGAACTTTGTTTTCAACTAATTCAATAAGATTTGAATAGATGGAAATGATATGAAAAATAAATTCAAAATTAAAACATAATAATCATGTACTTGTTCAAAAAAAAATTTAAAAGAAAATCTTTTTTTGGTTTGGATGAAACATTTAGATAGGAGAAGACAAAGAATGAAATGTGGGGATAGAAATTTAATGTCCACAAAACAAAAACTATACAGAAGAAGAAGAAGAAGAAGTTAAGAGCTAAAAGACACTATTTTTCTGGGTTCTCTTTCTCTTACTTTTGCAGAAAATCAGAAGCTTCTCTTTTATCTTTTGAAGAAAAGTTTTTTTGTACTTTAAAAAAAACATTCCTGCTTATAAATTAATCCACAAAAGCTTCTTCTATTTTGGAAACTACCATAACTAAAATTTTAAAAAAAATTGAATTTATTCTCTGAAACTTAAAAAGTTAAATTAAATGTCATCTTCTTCAATCATTCATCATCACTCAGATAATCTTAACCCACTCGTAACGACCTTCTAATGGCTTCTCCTTCTCGAAATCGAAGTTATACCTAATGAATCAACAACAACAACAAAAATATTACTAAGTTGTAAAAAATACTTATAAAGCTTTTCAAACTTACTTCTTCTTGAATTTATCATTGAGTTGTTTCTCTGCCTCCACAAAGAAATCTTCAATTTCCACTTCCGTTGGTTTCTCCTCTGTCGTCAATGAAATTCTTCTCCCGCTGCAACACGGTTTTTGAATTGCAGCCGAATCAAATTCGGCTGCATTTTCCGACGAATTCTCCATCGATATGCTTGATTCTTTCTCTCTACGATTTTCAAATAGCTTCCTCTTCGTACTCCTGAGTGAGTGTGAGAGTAATAAATAGAGAGGAAAAAAAATAATTAAAATCATTCAAATTTCAAATCACGTTTACATTTACTCACTGTTGATACGCCGACGTTTCAGTGTCACCGTCTCTTTCCTCCTGCAACCAACAATAAAATTTCAAATTTTCAAAAAAAGAAAGAAAATAAAAACAGAAAGATCTAACTAACAGTAAATTAAATTCGCAATATCATTTAATAAAAAAAATTATTTGGATAGATATTAAATGAGTTGCAAAGAATCTAATATTTATTCCACCTCCATATCTATGATGAATCCTTCGTTGTTGCTTGCGCAACAAGATGAAGGAGAAACTTCATCGTCGAAGACGGAGCTAGTATTTTTCTCATCGCCACCGATGTAAAAGATTCTCCGGCTACGAAGCTGCATATATGTAGATGAAGATCCCACAATCCCTTTAGCTTTTCTACATTTTCTCACCATTCTTCAGTTTCTTGCGTGTTACTGAAGTAAAATCTCTAAAAGAGTGAGTGAGAAAGAGATTGAGAAAAGGAAGAGGAAGACGAAGATGATGACGAAGACGACGATGATGAGTTTTGTTTTTAACGGTCAGGATTGAGAAAACGGCGTGTTTTAGTGGTCCCGTTACAGTGACGGGGAATCTTCGACGGGAAACTGAAGGCGCCGTTATTTGGATCGAATCGAGCTGAGTATATGGAGCGACACGTGTCGGTTATAGACGGTGACCTAACGGAACGGGATAAGGGTAGGGGCGTAATCACAATTTTGCTATTACATTATATTTAAGCAATTTTGCCATTACATAAATATAATTGTGGGTTATCTTATATACTTTTAAATCGGAAATATAATTTAGGGTTTTTAAGTGCTAAGTAAAAATTCAATAATATAATAGGACAAAGTATAAAAATATTTATCTTTTTTTTTTACTCGAGTTATATTGTTTGCTTTTTGGGAAGAATCTTTCAGACAATTTGTACAAACACTCAGTTGCATTAAATGAGAAGTTTAAGATTTGATGGTACTTTAGTTTTTGTTTCCCAATAAAAATGTAATGATCAAGAAATCACATATAGGGATCGCAGAAGAATATTCGAATCTCGATTTGTCTTTTGATGTCAGCCAAGAGTCTTCGTTGACTTATGCCTACTCTAAGTTCTTATAACAAATACCCTAATGAATTATTCATAAGAGAGAAAAAAAAACAAATGCACAATATACAAAATAAATCAAGCGATATTTTTACTTTTAAAAGGTTGATATTAATATTTTGTTGCTTGTATAATTGCTGTAAATATGAAACTAACATTTCATAAGAACATATAATTTTCTTAGAAAAGTATTTTAAGCATGATGACTTTAGTTCCCTTGATTTCACCAAATTTAAATTCGTAATTCTTTTCAATAAAATATAATATAATTTTTACATGAAAACATATAAATTCTATATATTTTGATTGACATTCAAAAGGTCTTATAAAAAATGAAGCTTAATGTTTCAAAAATTTTACTCTATACAAATGTCTAATCGCGGAAGTTTATTCAATCGCGAATGTCTAACATAAATTAACTATGTTAGTGATAGAGAGAAAATGTTTGATTTATACTATGTATTATTGTTTTTTTCTTAAATTAATGTATTATTTTATGTCATTTATATTGAAGGATTAGTTATAAATTCAAATTTATGTAATCAAAACCAAAAACTATGCATATATTAAAATGTAAAACTTCAATCTCTTGAGGATATTCATGAATGGGAGGAGGACAAAGAAGTTTAAAATCACAAAAGGTTGTAAATATAAAAATAATTATTTCATAAATTAGTTAATACTTAATAGTTGTAAAGCACACGGATTCATTAACAATATATTAAATTTAATTCATCAAGCGTTGTATCCATGTGATGTTAAATTTCGTTACTATAAATACACCAAACGGGTCAAGAGGTTTCATGCATCAACACATAATACATTCTCTCGCCTTCAACTATATATTATACATTCTAAATTAATTTTTCTAATTCACGTCTCGATTATTTATATATCAATGGCGAGAATTAATGTTTACCTTTTTGCATTTCTCTTGCTTTTGACTATTAAACAAGAGTTTGGTTCCGTTGAAGGCCGAAAAATCATCACCAAATCCACTATGATGACGGCGGAGGAGATAGGAGCTAGTGACTCCGTGCCACCGTCACCGCCGGCTGAGCAACTTCAGCCGCCGAGCCGCGGTGTTGATACTTTCAGGCCCACGGCCCCTGGACATAGCCCTGGTATTGGACATTCCGCACACAATTAGCAGAGATATGGGCAAATATAACATATGGTTTATGTGCTTATATATTAATGTATTTTATTTTATATTTTGTCCCTTATTAAAAATAATATTTGGTTGATGTTTTTTTTTTCCTGAATATGGATTTTATGTCATCTATGTATATGTATCATGGATGTTTTACGTATTGTTTGGTCATATTCAGTTTACTTTGCAAGTGTGATTCTGTGGTTGTAATAATGTTTTTGCTATATTTAATATTTTTGTACTCCATCTTAGTTTAATAAGCAGTTATCTTGTTTTATCATCTTTTCGCACAACCTGATAAGTTCTAATACGAAACTCAAGTCACCAAAAAATTTGAATGATTTGTAAAAGATTTAGAAGGAGGTGAATATTTTTTTTATATAAGCAATATGTTAAGTGAAGATGGGTCTCTAGGTGATTAAAAATGAAAATACAAGAGGCAAGCATATTGCTTAATCACACCAAATGAAAACATCAATTCACTTAACATATTGCTTATGTAAAAAAAAACTTCCTTTGGAGAATTGATGATCATATTTTCTTTATGAACACATAGAGATCATGCAATTACATTTGGTATGATATTTGATAAATTAGGCTAGAATCATATCAAGTCAATCATTTCAATCAACATTTATTTGATATATTTTAAGTTTATGTCGTAATTTCATAATTTAATAAATTTAATACATGTACGAAAAAATTGTAAACGGATTGTCTGTCTCGAGGTTTCTCTATTATTTTTCATGATTTTACAGTTGTAGACACTATTTTTCCCAGTTAAACTCTCAATTACGGAATGAAGTTTTAATTAACATGGTTGATAAAAAAGAACATAAAATAAGGATCCGTTAATGAAGAAGGTTCGTGGGGTTTACATTATGATATAAAAAGATACTAAAATACATGAAAGTTCAAGTCTAGTCTTCCCTTATATATTTATTCTCAACTTGAGCTAAAAATGGTTGGTAAGCAATATAAATTTTTCTCGTATGTCAATACATAAATTTCGAAAAAGCTAACCGTACAAAAAGAAACCAAATATCTTGGACTTTTTTAATTTGGTCTCACGTTATATTGGACCAAAAGTACTAACAAGAATAATAAATAAACATAAAAGACAAAGATAAAGTGATTCAGATAGTGAGTGAGATTCGAGTAGTGCTTAAAGATTCTCTATCTAGTAGCTAAAAATATTTCGTAGGCTGCAACAACCAAGTGAGATAGTAATCAATTAGCATCATGTTCGTTTTAATTCATCATTTACACTTAACTAAAATATTAGACATTATTATTATGTCGGCGGCTAAAAAGAAAAAGACATAATTATGTCAATAATCCTTTCACCTGGTGGATTTCTCATTTATGTTACACTATTGCATAGTGACTCTCTTTTATAATAACTTCCTTGCTAAAAACATAGATTAATCACATACTCCAAGTTTATTGAGTTTACGTAGTGCGGTTAGTGTAGAGTTTAACTAGTTTTGGTGGGAGATTTACCATTGATATTATTTGATTATGTCTACTCTAAACTTCAAACTTACACTCAGAGCAGAAATATATGTGAGATTCGAATTTATGGAGATATAATTAGATTTGGCTATCTCTATCATCAAAACCAAAATGTATTTATCTTTTTGATCAGTTCTAATGAGAGAATTTTACAGCTAAATGTTTATGTCGGAGAGTAATAATAAGATAGATGACATTTTTGGGAAGTGATTTTCAGAGTGTGCAAACGAATAAAATTAAGAAATGATCGTGTGATGATTTACAAAGATAGTAAACCAACTCTTTAAAACTTCTTGCAGTAGCGCTCTAGGCTGCCGAACAGGATAAATCTGTGGGTCTACAGAGAGACAACAAAATATACGGAAGAGACAGACGAGAATGTTACAATATAAATATTGTAATTTTTACCGCATACATAAATTTATTTGATAAATGATGTCAAATATACTAATTCTTCAAATACATCCTATAACATTAAATTATGAAATTGTACTTTCCACTTAAAAATTCTTTTAATTAAGAAATCAACGGTTGTAGATGCATGACAGCCTTGCAAAAGAAATTTTAATATGCGTATATGTATATATGAGCTTTGTTTGGCCTCCTCTTAAGTTCGAGTAGCCAGCTAATTATTGTCCCTCTGATTCTTTATTCTCTTTTTCTTCTTCACTAGGATTTGCACTATGTACATATAGAGACTAGAGAGAAATACGACTACAAAGTTTTTAAGGTTACACTAAGAAAATGTGGTGTACAAAAATTAAGTAGGGTCCATTCAAGGGACTTCCAAAAAGACAGGAGCCAATTAAAATAAAGTTTAGATTCCACTGCTGCATTGGAGTGTAATAAAAGGTGCACGGTTGAAAATTTAAAATACAATTTTTTGTGTACAAATACTTCATTTGATTAAATTAAAATGCAATTTTTTACACCCATCATGTTGTAAAGCTCAAACAACCCAAAATAAGATGGAAAATATGAGTTTATTAGGTATACATAAATATGCAATTGTGAATGGCCCATGATTATATATATAGCCTATAGGCTTCTTTATTTCGCTTGCAAAGAGGTTATCTATGTGTTTGTTTTGTTAAACTTTGAGCTTAGTGAACTAAGTTGACTTCGTTTGTTATGTTTAGGTTACACAATTTTTTTTTTAAAAACAGTTTTTGCTATTTTATTATGAGAAATATTTTTTTTTGAGGAAACATTTAAAAGAAGCAATAAGGACGGCGTCTCTAGACAAGATCCAATAGACGCAACTCAATTGCTTATTACTTTTAAATTTTAATTAAATCTCATGCTTATTATTTATTATTCATATTTTACTCTTTTATATTTCCTTTGAACAACTCATAAAGCTAATATTTAACCCAAAAAACTCACAAAACTAATCTATTTTTTCTATCCTATATAACTCGCATACATGCATATATTCCCTAAACCAGATTATGTCATTACATTAGTGCAACTCAATATATATAATAAACTCAATTTGATCATCCAACCTTACCATGTTTTCTTTGTTTATTTTTATATAACAAACTCAATATGTTCGTGAACAAGTTCAACTTGTTTTGGCTATGCTTAATTATCCTAAATAGTTATTTTAACATTACTTGTTATTGACCTATAAATGTTGTTTGGAGGGCCGGACTACAATACACAACCCTAAAATGAGAAGCCCATTGTTTTTACATGCCAATCTTTTTCGACAATCGTGCGTTGATATCCTCGGTCGGTCCTGAGATTTGAGGGGCTATAAATTTACACAGTTTTGGAGGCCGAATTCTATACATAATTTTTTTCTGCTCGGTTTGGGAACCAGTTGATCTATGCATATTAAGTCAAAAATTTTGAGGACTTAAAATAAATGTTTCGTAACGCATGACCAAGGGACCTTGTCCTCTATGTATAAAAATTTAGACAAATTTGATTTTCATGTTAGCTGGCACTAACCTTTTGGTCTATTAATTGTTTGTGTTTAAATACTTTTGTATCTTGATCTTTTAATAACAAGATAGAAATTCTCAAAAACTCGCTTATAATATGGCACTATATGTATAAAAATAATTTCAAAGAAAAAAAGGTATATATACTACTCAAATTCAACATATAGGAAATATTAATCGTCAAAATCAAATAACACAAAATGAGAATATTAGACAGGGAGGCAAAGCTAGCATGCAAATGCTTACAACTTTATATGAATATCGAACATTTTTTATTGCGGCGGGACTGCCAACATTCATATTAACCATCAAATAATAGATACTAAATGATAAATACATAAATATGCATATGAGTGTGCATCTTAAGCCATTACCAACTTTTTTTTTCATACCAAAACCACCACTCCTTTATTTAGTTTTCACATGTTTCTGTCTCTTCTTTTCCTAAAACAATAATTTAGTTTCTATTATATTCTTACATTACATGTTACGTTTCGGTTTCACCATTTTGAAAGGTGAGTTTGTGCATCAAAATACTCTGTTTAAACCCACATCTAGATCCACATATCGAATAACTAAGAACATTGATGTGTCATAAAATCATATACTACAAATTTATTTATAATGAATGGTTATAGTACGTACGAGGACAAAATATTTAGGTTTATATATGTTTTACAAATTTAAAAGATGGTCTTGCATGCTCAAAGAACAGTGAAGGCAAGGTCATTTTCCATCAATAACTTAGAAACATCAGAATCAATCGCCTAAGTCCACTTTGTCTTTAAATACCCACTGCTTCAACCTCAAAACTCTAATCATTGTTGAACATTTCATAATATCTATATCACATATACATTACTATTCACGTTCAAAGAGTTTGAAATCTTAATAAACAAACAAAAATATATATTTCTTTATTTCTTTTTGGATATGGCAAAGACCCTTTGTGTAATTTACCTTTTCGTTATTGTTCTTCTTTTTTGCAATCTCATGGACGAGGCACATGGTAGTCGTTTGAGTTGTCATCATCTAGCAGATTATTCATGCAAGAAACGTTCAAGCCATCATCATCATCATCATTATCACCATCATCATCATCATGGAAAGGAAACTCTCATTGAGTTAGAGGGTCTTCGACGAAGCGTCAAGACAAGGAAGAGCAAGGATCTTTACGGTGTTGATGCTTTCCGGCCTACTGCTCCAGGTCATAGCCCTGGTGTTGGCCACTCGATCAAGACGTGAGACGTTTGGTTTTTTAATCTTGATTTCTTGATCTCATCATCTTTGTCATTTTGTAAATAATAGATTGTGGTCTAGTCTCTTATAAAGTGTTATGATATGGCTCCAAAATTTGTAAGATGTTATTTGATAGCCAAAGCAGAACTACATATAAATAAAAACATTTGTCCTATGTACTCTTGAGCTTATGAATTTCAACTTTATTATAAACATCTAACTAATGGTTCGCAATTTGCATTGATACAAAAATATGTAAGAAGATTTCATGGAAATAACTTTTAAAAAAATAAAATGCGTTTTTAAAATTTCATGGACTTCATTTCATAGTAAGGTTTTGATGGCTCACAATAGTATAAACAAAATACATATTTAGTTCACCAAATTATCTTTCGTTAACTGAATTGATTATATCTATCTAATATTCTTCTTAACGATTTAAACACTTCGATTAATTAGTTTTTTTGTCATCCAGCCTAATGACAAGTAGTTCCTCTCACTAGAGACAAGAGCAGGGTTCGAACTCTGGTTCTGTGAGATGGCAGCAGAGGTGGTGTAACCACTGACTCACTTGCTCATCTCCTTCGATTAATTAGTTAGGGAGCTAATATTTAGATTTCATTTATTTTGTTTCCTTTCAACAATATGTAATGTTCGGCTTTGAATCTCAATGATGATATAGTGAAGATGCCAATAAAAACGATTAGATATGGTCGTGAAGTTCATTTTAGTTATTGTGTTACAAGTTCAATGTAGATATTTGTTTGAGTGTTTTTTTATCATAAAATAATAAGAAAATATCTTGCATACATCATTACCTCGGATTAAGATCAAACGAAAATGATTAGGTATATTTCAATTTCTTCTAGTAAGGTATATACAAGCAAAGCTTAAGATCAACATCCATAAAAAGATAAATCTATAGTAACACAACTCAAATTAATCGATTCTGTGCAAACATAATCTTTGATAGGACCCGCTAAAGGAAGGGCGTGTATCAAAAGCATATAAAATATCTAACTTAAAACATCTATAAATTCTTAAAGTTTCAGAAAATTATAGATAAAACACATAGAGATTGTTATAAGTGTTTTTATGTAATTTCCTTTTCTCATGCGATAAATATCTTTATAACAACAAGAAATAATAATTACATTATTTATTGACAAAACTATAATAAGGAGTATTTAGTTGAATGCAACTATATATTATATTTTAAAACTATATATTAACATATATATTTTACAAACAATTTATCTATCATTGTTTTAAAAATAAATGACAGCAAAAATGTTTCCTGAGTGGAATTTAGTAGACTTTTAGGTGCCGTGAGAAATGAGGAACGATACCAAACATATATCATCCAGAAACTTACCTAATTATTCACATCTGGTATCTATCATCATCATATGATATTTTAAAAATGCAATTATTGCCGATTTAGTTTCAATTACTTTTGCTAGTTGATCAATAAAAACTTTATAATTTGTTTTTTAATGAAAATTCAATGAATCAAAATTCAAATAATTGATAATCAAAAACAAATATCAGACCATATATGGCCTATCCTAGATATCTGTTTAGTGTCAAAAAGATAAAATATAGGAAAATATGAATGAATAACCAAATAAATCACATTAATTAAATTCTTAAACTCCCTCCAAATTGATTTTATTATTTTATCTCTAAATTATTGTTCTTTTTTTTTGTTCAAAAAAGATTTTTTGTGTGTAAAATCTCCTAATATATATATATATATATATATATATTTTTTTAACTTCCAAAAATTTTAAAAATGTTTTGCTCATAGTTATTCAACAAGAGCAATTGAAAAATCTTTGACCGGGCTTGAGTTTATTTTACGGGCTAATGGGCTTTATTAAAAGCCCAATAACTATATTTTTTCCCCTAAAAAACCGCTAATTTCGGACAAAAATGGACCCCACGTGAAAGAGACAGCTCAAATTCTAATCTCTCATTACGACGTCGAATAAGACAATTTGTTGTTTTGTCCTTAATCTATCAAAATGGGTCCCACGTTTCTTTTATTTTTCTCTAATTAATTCAAAAAAGCAAAAGTAAATAAAATAAAAATTAAAAAAATTATCGCACAAGATTCCAGCTGAGTGGTTCTTTCCTTCTTCATCTTTTTTGTTTTTTCACAATCGCTTTCTTCTCCATTTCCACTTGCTGTTACTTTCTCTCTCTCTCTCTCTCTCTGATTCTTCAAGAACCCTAAAAATTTCATCTTCCTGATTTGATTCTCCATTTCAATTCTTGTTTTTAGCTCTTGTTTTACTGTATCAGTGTTTTTTTTTGTTGCTTACTTCTAAAGCAACAAAAAAAAGAAGCTTTAGGGTTTGGTGAAGGGAAAATTAAAAATGCCATTGAAGAAGAAACAAGATTCGATCCATGAAGATGAATGTTTGTTCGCAGTAGAATACGATGGTCCTCCATTATCTTACGACATACCTCGTGCTCTTCCGATTAACGTCGACAGAATCCCTGTCGCCGCCGTTGTTTCTCCGGTTTGTCTCTCCGACAACATGTCGTTTCCTGTGATTCAACCCATTCTGTCTGTAGATCCATTGAGTAAGAAGAAGTTTGTTCTTCCTCCTTCTTCGGTTTCTCCGACTTCAGTGATTGACAATCGTGGATCTAGTGAACTTGAATTAGTCTCCGATTCCACCACCGTTTCGCCGGAGGAAGAAGGTGGTTGTGGTGGTGGTGGTGGTGGTGGAGACTGTGAGTTAGGTAGCTCCGGCGAGTTATCTGAATCTGTTAATCATCAGGAGGAAGAGAAAGAGAGCTTCGATTTGAACGAATCGTGTAACGAATCGGTTTTGAGTATTGATTATCCATCTTCAAGAGTTACTGGAGATTGTGTGAGTGAAACTAATGGAGATGTTAAGAAGCAACAAGTTGTTACTTTCTTAGGTATTGCTTCTGATGATGGCTTTGAAGAGGAAGAAGAAGGACAAGATTGTAATCAGAAACGGATTCTGGTTATGCCGGTTAAGAAACAGCCTCAAACTAAAGGCAAGAAAGGTTCTTGTTATAGATGTTTTAAAGGTAGTCGCTTTACGGAGAAAGAAGTATGTCTTGTATGTGATGCTAAGTATTGTAGTAGCTGTGTACTTAGAGCTATGGGTTCAATGCCTGAAGGAAGGAAATGTGTTACTTGTATCGGTTGTCCTATCGACGAATCAAAGCGAGGGAGTTTAGGGAAATGCTCTAGGATGCTTAAGAGGCTGCTCAATGATTTAGAAGTTAAACAGATTATGAAAACTGAGAGGTTTTGTGAAGCGAATCAGTTACCGGCTGAGTATGTGTATGTAAATGGGCAACCTCTTTACCCTGAAGAGCTTGTTACACTTCAGACTTGCGCTAATCCTCCAAAGAAGCTAAAACCGGGAGACTATTGGTATGATAAAGTGTCTGGACTTTGGGGAAAGGTGAGTTAATATTAGTACTTTACTTTTGAGAGTTTATGCGTTAATAAGAGTCGAGAAAACGTTTATATATTAGATTATGTTGGGGTTTTCACAGGAAGGAGAGAAGCCTTATCAGATCATTAGTCCTCATCTGAATGTTGGAGGTCCTATTAGTCCAGATGCTAGCAATGGAAATACTCAAGTTTTCATAAACGGCCGCGAAATTACAAAAGTGGAGCTACGAATGCTGCAGGTTGAAATCCTTTTCAAGTATTATACAACTCTTGATAGTATAGTTAGCTTTTAATGTCTTATATGATTTTAAAGTTTGTATCCCCATCCATGTGTTGCAGTTAGCAGGAGTTCAATGTGCGGGTAATCCTCATTTTTGGGTAAACGAGGATGGATCGTATCAAGAAGAAGGACAGAAGAATACCAAGGGATACATATGGGGCAAGGTATTGTTGTTTTCGTCTGAAATCTATTATGTCTTTTGTTTCAGTTACATTTTTGCCTCTTCGATAGAAGATTACAAAACTTCGTGCTGCTTTTTCAGGCTGGGACCAAGTTACTTTGTGCTGTATTGTCACTTCCTGTTCCATCCAAATCTAATGCGAATGCTTCCGGGGAACAACTCTACAGTGCCAACAGCAGAAGTATATTGGACCATCTTGAGCAGAGAACTCTGCAAAAGATTCTTTTGGTTGGAAACAAAGGTTCTGGAACTAGCACAATATTCAAACAGGTACGAGATTTGTTTGTCATATTGTGTATTTGTGTAAGCCCCAAAATCTATAAAGCACTCAAATCACTTTCTCTTTCAGGCAAAGATCCTTTACAAGGACGTACCGTTCTTGGAGGATGAGCGTGAAAATATAAAGGTGATTATCCAAACCAATGTGTATGGTTATCTCGGTATGCTTCTTGAGGGGCGGGAACGGTTTGAAGAAGAGGCTCTTGGAGTCATGAACAAAAAGAAGTCTGTCGGTGAAAATATTCCTGAAGAGGGAGGTGCGTAAATTGTCTGCTCGTATTTAATCTTGAGTTTTGCTTCAAAGAGAAATTGTGAATTATATGTGATGTCCTTATTCAATTTCTGTGCACTAACAGGAGACGATGCCAAAAGCAGCATCAAAACCTTGTACTCCATTGGTCCGAGGCTTAAAGCGTTTTCTGATTGGCTATTAAAGACTATGGCTGCTGGAAATCTCGAGGTCATTTTCCCTGCGGCTTCTCGTGAGTATGCCCCACTGGTTGAAGAGTTATGGAAGGATCCAGCCATCCAAGCTACATACAAGCGAAGAAGTGAGTTAGGACGCCTTCCCAGTGTCGCTAGTTACTTCTTGGAACGGGTAATAACCTCTTCATTATGCCCTCACTGCGAAGTGGAAAGTATAAATTAGTCTTCTAAGAAACTGCTTCTTTGTTATTCAGGCTATTGACGTATTGACACCAGACTATGAGCCATCGGACTTGGATATATTATATGCAGAAGGAGTCACTTCGTCCAGTGGTGTAGCTTGTCTCGATTTCTCATTTCCACAGACTGCATCTGAAGAGAATCTTGATCCTTCTGATCACCATGATTCTTTGCTCAGGTAAGTCCGATTCTCCTCTTTCTTTTCTTTATAACATTCAAGTTTGTTCCAAAGTATCTGAAGACATTTTCTTTTGTTTTCTCCAGGTATCAGTTGATAAGAGTACCCTCAAGAGGCCTCGGGGAAAACTGCAAATGGATAGATATGTTTGAAGATGTCGGGATGGTTGTGTTTGTAGTTTCAATGAGCGACTACGACCAGTTTTCAGAAGACGGAACCAACAAGATGTTACTCGCCAAGAAACTCTTTGAAAGCGTTATCACTCATCCCGTCTTTGAGCCCATGGACTTCCTCTTGATACTCAACAAATCCGATCTTTTGGAAGAAAAAGTTGAACGCGTTCCTTTGACACGCTGCGAGTGGTTCCAAGACTTCAATCCCGTGGTCAGTCGTCACCGTTCCAACAACGGAAACCCCACTTTGGGTCAGCTCGCGTTCCATTACATAGCGGTTAAGTTCAAGCGGTTTTACTCTTCCTTGACCGGTAAAAAGCTGTTTGTTTCTTCGAGCAAGAGTTTAGACCCAAACAGCGTCGATTCATCGCTTAAGTTTGCTATGGAAATACTGAAATGGAGTGAGGAGAGAACAAACATTTGTTTCAGTGAATACTCTATGTACGGTACTGATCCAAGTTCCTTCTAATGTAAAGATTGTAACAAACAACCTTCTTGTGTATAGATTACTACCACCTAGAGTGTAACAAGCATCAATTTACAGATAAAAACTCTTAGAATTTAACTGATTCTTCTTCTTTTATGTTACAATTCTGAGTGATTTTTGTCGAAAATGTATCTAACTTGCTCTTCTGAACTTAACAAAACGTTCTTCACAATCCAACCTTGTTGTTGCATTTGTTTGTTCAATGCGATAAAATCATCTTGTGAAGCTCGCTTGCTCTCTCCTGCGAGTAACGACCAATCTTGTAATGTCGAGTCTGAAACTGACATGTCCCTGCTCTCGATTCCACTGGTACCAAGCGCTTTACGTATGTAGCATGCCTGAAACAACTCATCAAAATGTGTTCACTCCAATATTATGAACTTAGAAGATTCATGATACTTGGTTAGTTGGTTGAATCCTTTACCTGTAATAAACTCGTGATAACTTCTACACTGTTGGCTCCTTCACGCAGACAAATAACGATGCCTGGCTAGATAATTTTACACAGCAACGAGGATCAAACCAGAGTATCATATGAGGATATGAGGACATGAGTAACATATAGAAACTCACTTTTGGTGTTCTTCTGAAACCTCGAGAAGAGAGTTCTATGGTTATGAAGTAGGCATCATCACTGCAGAGGGATTGCATCGCCGTTATTGATAGTGTCGGAATATGAGTTTTGGGACCTAAGCATCCAATTCTGATTGGCCAAACCCTTTTGCTAGCTACAAAGAACATATGAACTATTCAGCATCCGGAAAGTGAATAACCTTAAGAGCCTTGAGAGGTTTATGTTTTGACCTCTACTTCCGAAAAGATCAATTCCTTCCTCTTCACTCACTTCGGCAGGAGAAGGTACTTGCCTGAATTCAATCCATCTGTCCAGAATTATTTCAAGCCTGTTCTGATAAGAAAAAAGAAAAACTAAACTTAGAACAGAGTAGTCTCGATTATTCCGGTCTATTACCGAGATAAGAAATAGCTAACCTTGGTTAAAGTTTGCAGATTAATATGCTTGAGTCCTTGATAAATTCCAAGGAGATCAACAGTTGAGAATATCGGATATAGAACAAACGTTAGAGCTGCCTGCAGTCTAACATATTAACAAGTCAGATCATTCTGCAACAATCTCCCAAATGAAGTAACTCAACAGTACTAGAATCATCTAACCTTTGGTTGTTTCGGAATAGCATATTTAGAAGAACCGCGAGTAGGAGACCAAGGTTATCGAAACACACGGTTTGAATCTGAAAATTAACAAATAAAAATCAGAGCATGTACATGATGAAACCAAACAAAAGAAAAAAGGTTTGTTTCAGAAACCTGTGCCTTTGCAGAAACTTCACCGAGGTTATCGGCTACAGCAAAGCTTCGATGTACAGCTGACTGCAAATGACGAAACATCGAATGTCAAACACAAAAACACTAACATTCACAAGGAAAAATCACGAATACGAAATCTTACACCGGTTGCTAAGTAGCATGACAGGCTAATCTGTTTAGCGATGTTGGCAACGGAAGCTAACAGAAGGAAGTATTGAGGGAATACTGGAGTCATTAACTCAACTCCGATGCTTAGACTAAAGAGTACAGACGTCGAGAACCTAACTCTCTGCCGTTCTAAAGAGTGTTAGTAACAAAAAGATTCAACAAGTAGATATTAAACTACAAATCGATGTTACCTTCAAATTTGTGTCGAAAGCAGAAGCAAGACTTGCAGTGTATATACATCTACTTAACCGTCCAAGTCCATCTTTAAGTATCCAATTAAAAGCAGCAGATGAAGCAAGTGACCGAGATTGTCCAATTCCTATAGCTCGAAACATCGCCTACAGCCACATAAAAACCAAACATTTCTTGACAAAATCAGCAAAACATTGAACTCAATCTTGTAATAGAACTCCAATTTTCCAAATTCTAGATTCACCTGAGTGGCAAGAACTTGAAGAGCAGAGCTAAAAACTCTGTGCAATAACTTCCATTTCACATAACTTATATAGTTTTGATTGACTTGTTTCGGTATGAAAAAGTCTTTTGCAGCCGAAGATGTAACTCTTATCAACTTCCGGAAGAATCCATCGTCAAGGCCAAGAGCTGAAAACGACGTCGAATCATCATCGTCATCATCAACAACATCTTCATCAACACATATCAACTCCAATGAATCACCTTTGAGGAAGTATCTAGAAACTTCGCCAGACCTTTTAATCAAAATCGGGAGACAAGTTCCGTTACTGGGAACGACGAGGAGCTCCTCTTTAGAAACTCCTTCTTGCTCGAAATCAACGGAAGTTCTCAGAGATTTTCCGGCGAAATCTGAGGATTTTCTCGGAGAAAATCGTGGGAAATGGAAGATTGGATATTGTGTTAGCTTTGATTTACATGGGTTGAGATAAAAACGAGAGCTTGGATTCGATTGCAGAGATGAATACATCGGAAGTTCTCAGGGATTCGATTATAAAATC